>VWPW01008057.1:2023097-2074384 GCA_013389825.1 Crypturellus undulatus | reverse complement strand
CGGGGCCCGCCCCGCTCCGCCCCGCTCCCCTGCGCTCTGCTGCGCGCGGGATGACGGGCGGCGTAGTCCGCGCGGCAGGGGGCGGCACGCGCCGCGGCGGCCCCCTGCGACCGGCCCCGCTCCCAGCGGCTGCCCGCAACGACCTCCCCCGCTCCTAACGGCTCCCCAAAACCACCCCCCTCTCCCAACGGTTCCCTAACGGCTCCCCGCAACGGCCCTCCCCGCTCCTAACGGCTCATCAAAACCTCCCCCCTCTCCCAACGGTCTCCCTGACGCTCCCCGGCACAGCTTCCTTCAACGATTCCCTAACGGCTCCCCCCAGCAGCTTCCCCCTCTCCTAACGGCTTCCTGCAACGGCTTCCTTCAACGGTTTCCGCTCTCCTAACGCTTCCCTAACGCTTTGAGGGCTCCCCCCTCAAAGGGCTTCCCTCTCCCCGAACGGTTCCCCCAACGGCCCCTTCTCCCCCACAAACGGCTCCCCCTTCCCTCCTAACAGTTCCCCCTGCTTCCAGGGCTCCCCCCTGCGCTCTACGTTCCCCTCCCTCTAGGGCTCTCCCTCCCCAACGTTCCCCCTTCCCTCAACGGTTCCAGCGCTAGAAGAATCCCTCCTTTCCATGCAAAACCAGAGACCCCGGTTATAGGGGAGCAGGGAGAAGCAAGCACAGGGAAACGAGTCAACACCATGCTCCGGTGCGTGGTTCCTGGTCTTGGCTTCATAGCGCAGCCCCATTCTTCTGCAGACATTTTGTACACTGAACGGGCATTTTCAAACACCAAAGCAGAAGTAAAGTATCTCTGAGCACAGCTTTGACCCTGTTGAATTAATGAAAAGTTTGACACACTTCAGTCTGTAAACCTTCATCTGAGAATGCAAAGTCCAGGGGCTGCCCCTCCTCTCTTTCTGAGGAGGATTTTGGCCACCTTTCTTCTTTGCCTAGTCAAAGTACCTACAAATTACCCTCTCATCTACAACCTTGTACCAAACTTAGTTAATTTAACTGATGAGAAAGGCCTTAAATAACCTAAACTACCCTCTGTAGTCATTACCTTTCCTCTCTGCTCTGCAAACTATAGTAAGATGTGTGCGNCTCTGTAGTCATTACCTTTCCTCTCTGCAAACTATAGTAAGATGTGTGCAAGCACCACTGAGGTCTTCCGGAAAGCAGGAGATGTTCCTGGAGCCGCAGCCGTTCAACAGCTCCTGCCCTCGCTTTCCTCCAAAGGACAGAGCTGGAGTTGCATTTAATTAGCCTCAGTCATATAATTAAGATGACAATGGTCATTTCTTCGGCATTCCTAAGGAGATTTCTCTTTCTTTTAGCCACAGTGGTTGTCCTCATTACCTGATGTGGCTATGAAAAGAGCAAGCTAGTTAAAAAGATGCTCATGCCCTTCTTAAAAGTAATTACATCAAAGAGTTAGCAATGTGCAGGATATGATAAGACATCATTATATAAAGTGATTTATTCCTGTGGATTACCAATTATCTAGCTCTTTTATTTCTTTTTATGTTTCAAGCTTTTACCCTGAATAGCAAATTCGTAAGTCCTGACAAGCAGGGGCTTACTCATAGAAGACAATCATTCTGATGAATTCATTTGTATTTTTCTCCAATATCAAGAGCTCATTTTGGATCAAGATAGGCAAATTTCCATTTTCTAATTAGAATAGGTGTAATCTGCAGCCAATAAGAATGCACCGAAGAGCGTTTTCCTTAGCAGTATTGTCACAATATTGTATTGTCAGTGTACGACAATACTGCTTTGTAACAAGCTTGCAGGGCTGAACAATATAAAAATAGAGATTCCTGGGGGTATATGATCCCATAGAAATCCGTAGATAGATAGACCTGAGGTAGGTAAAAAATACCTCCCTTCTCCACTGAGCCAAAAGAACACATTTAACTGTAATGAAACGTTAGCCAAAGGCTGAACAATAGGCAACAAAATAAACCAGGATATTTGGAGAAGCTGTTATCCAGAACTTAATGTGAACACCCCTGTGTCACCAAAGCAAGGGACTGTTAATGCCTCAGGAGAGTCCAGGTTCCACACCACTGTTCCAGGCAAAGAAGTTTGAAATGTTTGTACAGGATCTAGATAAACAACACAGCCAGCCAGGATGATTATCCAATAAATAGTATTTCCCTTGGCCAGACAGGTGTTATTTCTTTAATTATCAGGGCCACCAGCATTAACTTCTTGTAGCTCCTCAGTGTAGGGCTTTTTTCTTTATTTCATATTCCTTATTTCATATTCCAACAATACTGACCCTTATTTCTGGCCTTACACATGTGTAATTCTTCCACATACCATATCTCATTTACTAAAATATTTACTTGCACCACTTAATCCAAGACATGCTGAATGCCAGGGCTTGCAGCAGAGCCAGCACCTGGATCTCACAGTCAGAACTTCTTATCTTCTCAACTCAAAAAACAGATGTGCCCCTATAATATCAGCCTTTTCAGTGACTGGATGTTTATTATCATGCTTTTGTACTTCATGCTATTCTTTCTTGAACATGAAATGTTATTAGGCATTGTTATTTAATTGAATACCATATAGAGGAGTGTTATTTTACGGAGAAAAAGAAGTCCTTGAGGCATTTACCATCTGATGTAATGAAAGGCAATAAAAGGCAATGGTTAATTGAATGGATGTGAGACATACTTTGCCTCGCAGGATCAAATTAAATGTTGTACCATTCAGCAGCCAGACCCTAAGACCAGGGGTTGAACTGAAGAATTAGCTAAAAAATAAGTTGTGGATCATGATCAGTATTGTTTATTATTTTAATCTCTCATTACAGCCAGCCCTCCATAAGATGTTCATAAGGCGCAGTATTACAGGGATAATTTCCTCCTGTTTAGGTGCCTTGGCATGCTGATGTGTTACTTGCTTTACATCATGGGAGATGTTTTAAAACAGGTAATAGAAAATACTTCAGAATAGCTGACAGTGTAATGCAGTTCAAAGATTTTCCCTTGATTTTTATAGGACTTTGAAACAAAGGAATTTCTGTAACTTAATATCCCTTGGGATTGGGAAAAAGTTTGAGGTCAAAAATATCACTTTTTTTTTTTATACACACAAAATATTGATCTGTATCTTATAATAATGTAGAAAACAAATCTTGAAGCAGAGTAATTAGTTTTTTTGCAATTTAAAGTGCAATAGGACACAGGGCCCTTCTAGTAGTGCAAGTTAGTTGTTTAAAAGCAGTAAATGAAACCAACAGGCTTCCAGAGAGAGTTTAGGTTCTGTGATAGTTGAGCCAAAAGGATCTGATCAGGGAGTGTTTGATATACACCAGCAGGAAGTTTAAGAGCAGCCATTGGTTCTGACTTGCAAAACACTTCAATGTATGCTTACTTCAAATATGTATCCAAGCATGTTAGGGTCATTTAGTTCATTAAGTTCACAATATACATGACTGTTTATGCAGCTGTAAAAAAAAGAAAAAAAAACTTTACTTAAAAAAATCTTTATCATTTTGTACAACCCCCTAAATGTTTGTTAACTGATTATTCAATGCTCAAATGGTATCTTAAGTAATCCACATAATATGGTTATAATGTGGAAAAATACCTATTCTGATTAATTTGCTTTATTTGTCTTAACTACTGGAAGTTATAGGTGATCATGCAATCCTTTCCTGCCCTTTTCCCTAAAAACACCCACCGACCCTCCATACCTCCAATTCCCTTGTGAAGGAGAGCAAGGTGCCCCTTATCCTCAAACCCAAACCCACAAAGCTTCGTGCAGGAGGGTGAGGATAGAGTTACATCCCCTCCCAGGTGGGTGATACCATCTCCCGGTGTCAATTCCCAATTGTTGATTTAAGGAACACAATGACTGGTCTGCTCAGATCATCAGCAGAGAGCCGGGGGACAATGCCAGTTTAAGCATCACCTTGTCCCCAGGGCAGTGCGCTCATTTCGGAGCGCTCCCCAGAGTGGCCACAGCCAGTGGGACGGAGCGGTGTCGCCCCTGCACAAATGTGGCCTGAGCCTCTGGGGCTTTGCAGGCGCTCTGAACTGTGTCCGGCTGGCTGAGCTGATCACCTGCTGCCCTTGGGGGAGTTTAGCCACTGACCTGCACAGATCTAGCGAGTTTCTTGCACGCCCTGCTGAGGAGTTACACTCACACCAGTGTGCACCATAAGTCATATATATGATACGGGACCGCGGGCAGCTTCGTGCGCCGGAGCCCTGCGGCGCTGACCACATCCTGCTGTCACGCAGGAGGGTTCAGGCTGATGCATCTACCTCCTGTTACGTTTTTCTCTTACTACTCTGCTACGCTGTCTTAGCTAATTGCCTCCCTCCTTCATTTACCCCTTTCTCTCCAATTCATCTTTCCACTTTATCCTCCCTCTCTGTATTCGCACTAGACAAAATTCAGCATGTAAGGGATTCTGGGCCCTCACCTCCTCCCGCCTGCACTTCCACTTGCTCCCGACAGAGGGATGCTCCTCTGCCCGTACGTTATTGTGCCAACAGGGACCAGCACTCTGGACGCTCTGGGGCAGAAACAGAGAAGAGAGGCTGGAAGGATCTGAGTTATTCATCCTCTCCCACCCAAAAAAAAGGGCAAACTGAGGAGTGGACACGGCCCGTGTTCAGGAAGCAGCTCAGTTATCACCCAGCTTCCAGATTTTGCTCCAACTCCAGATGCATTCTCTTTGTCTTTCCATTGGGATTATTTTTAAACCCTAGTTACAGTGTGGGATGGTTAAATTCACAGCACAATTGCAACCATTTTGGGTGCTCTTTGTTACTGAAATTAAAAAGCCCCAGACCACACACACAAAAATTCCCCATTTTAAGATACTCCAGGGAACCACCAAGCAAGCAAAAATGATTGAAGGCCCTAAATTTGAAGCTCCCTTTTCCTCCTGGGCAAGAGGATGACCTGTTCTGTGTGCAAGAACACATTCTCACACTAAGGAATGTCATTTTGGGATAGCAGGCACCTTTGCAGCAGGATAGAAGTCAGGCTCCTGAGGCTTCCCTATCTGTTCCCTTAGGGTCAGTGAGGAAGCAGAGACAATTATCTTATGTTAACAAAAGTCACCTGAATTCAGCTGAATTTGGAAGTCCCTCCCTCGAGAAGGCTGCACTCATTAACTAGTACTTGGGTGTTACACTGTCCTGATAAGCCAGGTGCTTCAAAGACATAACAAAATATGAATAACTATTGCAGCCAGTTCAAAACGGGTCAAGTATTTTAGCCAATGGGCTTTGTCACCAAGTAGAATTGAAATCAATATTGTATTCTCTTAAGACTATCTTTGCATTCTCCTACTGGGTATTTAAACAAACTTTATGTGAAATTCACCGAAATGCATCTCCACTTCATACAAACCTGCTCTTCTCGTATACCTTTGCCACTGGTCTACATGTGAAATGCTGCCCCTGAACACATTTGAATAGGTCAGTAGAGCAGTCAGGGTTTGGAGGCTCTTTCCCCCCAATCCATGGAGCCTGGCAGAACCTAACAAGGTATCTATAGGGGGAACACTTAGGGGAGCAAGAGACTCCTCAGAACAAGAATCCCAGCCGCAACAGCTGGAGCAGGATGTGCTGGGAAGCAGGTCAGACCCTGCTGTGAATGATGGGGTCCTCCATCTAGCACGAGTCCCATCTCCTGCTCCAGAGTGTCACTCGGTTTCAGGTAATGCTGCCCTTACCCTGAAGCTGGCTGTCCTTGTCCAAGATACCAGCTTCAAACCGGCTGCTGGGAACAGCACAGCCAACACATTCGTCTCCATGTGACTGCTCCCGGCGCTTCCCCGCTGAATTAAGGCGCCCCAGGCTGGACTTGACCCATCTCCTACAGAAGGAGCTGTGAAATCAGCTGTGAAATGTAAACACAGGGACGCCAACAGCCAGCTCTGTATTTCCTCTCAGCGCCACTGCTTCACAGGGAACGTTTCTCATCCAGTTAGGGATGTCTCTCCCTTTCCTTCTTTCCCAAGTAGCAGTTCCTGTAAAGATGCGCTCAGACGGGTTTCTCAGACAGCTACATTATCCTCCATCCGTCTAAGAGCAAGGTTGATATTCCAGAACCTAAAAAGAGAAGAAATAAGTAAGTTTTGAAACTCTCCCTCCAGGTCAAATCCAGGTGGCCTGTGGTGATAGTCATCTACAAGGGACTTTCAGACAGCAGAGGCAAATGGACCACCAGAGTCTTGTTTCTGTAAACAGAATATAATATTATTTAGATGTTTCAGGATGGAAAAAGTCCTATATCAGAACCTGAGGCACTTTTTTTTCCCCCCAAACTTTTCATACTATCATGCTGTTAAAATCTGCTTTTGTGATGATGTAGGAAGAAATAAGGAAAAAGGAAAAACAAAACACACAGCAAAAACCTTTTCCTCATTGCAGACTGGTTCAAGGAAAGTCCTCTCAGTTTCGCGAGGTTCAGCCAAGAGCTGAAAACTTCTCGCAGGAAAAGACCAAAATTCCCTCAAGAGACAAGAGCAGCCCCGAAAGTTCACAGCGTGCAGCGTTTCTGTACAGTGCCTGGCCTCACTCCGGAGCATTGCACCTTCCTCCCGTGGCAGAATGGTCAGCACTTTCACAGAATGTGAATAAATCACAAGTTTCTACAGTCCTCAACATTTAAAAGACGACTCTGCATGTGACACTCAGAACCATTGTACATT
Organism: Crypturellus undulatus; assembly: GCA_013389825.1. Lineage (NCBI taxonomy): Eukaryota > Metazoa > Chordata > Aves > Tinamiformes > Tinamidae > Crypturellus > Crypturellus undulatus. The sequence continues at coordinate 2,067,709 of VWPW01008057.1, read as the reverse complement.
AATTGCTTTCAAAAATCTTAACCGAGTATTCCCAAGGATGCAATAAAACAAGAATCACTACTCAAATTATAAATTATTGTAGACATGCACTTATTTCTGCATTTCCTTATTTGAACAAAGAATATCAGATCCTCGATACACACCTTTTATACACTAAACCAAACCAACTCAGTCATTGGTTTTCCTAACTTTATTTCAGGACCAACCAAAAGTAAGAGTTTCTAAAAAAGAGTTGTTCTTTTTGTAGATTTCTAAGGATTTCACTATTACTCATGACTCCTTTTCTGGCACTTGAGGCAGAAAAATTAATTTATTGCTAGAAATCTGTAAGAAGAGAATTACAGCTTACTTTACAGGAAAGCTACATTATTACTAATCCTTTTAAGTGAAACTCATTCAACGTATGGCACACTTACCATATAGCCTTTGGAGTTGAAAAAGAAATCCTTCTCTCCACCTGACATTTTTCCACCATATATTACAAATTAGAAGCTCTAGCTAAAGGCTTTTATAGTAATTAAATGAGGATTAGACTATTAAAAAAAGGATGGCAAAATTATTAATAAAAATGGCAAATTTAGAGACACTTCTAGTCCGATTTAGCATGAAATGTATCCAGACTTGTTGAGAAGACTGTTCTGTAGAGCTCAATAGCTATACTGTAGTAAATGTCCAGCTTTCAAATTTCACAAGAAATGACTTCATATTTTTATTAAATAGTAACCAGATTTGGGACTTAGATTGCAGAGAGAAGCAAGGTTATTTCTGTACAATAAAGATAACCTTATTTTCCCTTTTTTTTAAGTGTTTTGGAAGAGATCTGCATCCAAGAAGTTGCTTCTTATTTCAGACTACATAAATCATACATCCATTCACAGAAATAAATTGAGTTCTACAAAAAAAAAAAAAAAATCTCAAACAGACATGAGAAAATCACATACCAATAAAGCAGGTATCAGAGAGTGGTTATTCTGATAGGACCCAGTGCAGGAAGAGTGGTGAACAGGCCCAGATGCCTCCCCTAATGCCGACAACCAAAATCCCACCATGACACCTTCTACATCAAGGGTCTCCTTAATTATTCTCAACAGATATAACCAAATATCATCTCCCCATATTCATAAAACGGGCATGACATGTTAATCAGCTGACTGGCTGGCAAGTTCTTAGTATTTCTTTGCAAGTGCTTAACTGTCAAAACATACAACTTCCTGAACATAAAATAGCATTTATACAAAACAGATTTATATATATATATACACACACATATATATAATACATATATACAGCTAAGAGCAGCAATATGCTGATGGCACAGCACACAGCCAAACAATACCACTTCTGTATTAAAAAATGCATAAGTTTTTAGATGCTTTCAGGATGCAAAACAAACCCATATTACCAACCCCAGTCCAAGAAATTCACCACCAGAGCAGAGCTTGTGCTGTGCTTATGTCACCTCTTGGTAGGATGTTATTCAGTTGGCTTCAATCTCAGAAATTTATCTGTAAAATATTTTTGAAAGTGGAAAGAATTCATCTGTACGTTTTGTTTTGTACTTAACTCACATAACTGACCTGAGGCTGAGCAACAAGACACCCCTACATAACTGCAGGAAGTAAATTTTCCAGCTGAGAGGAGCTGCAGGCAAATCCCATGGAAAGCACCCAGCTGCCTGGACCCTTGCAGGCACCCTTTCTGCAGCATGTCATGCCTCCCAATCTGCATTTTGTAACACCTGGAGGAGGTGCCTGGCTCCTAGGGATTGGATTAAGTGCTGTCCAGAGGTCCCTTCCAACCTTGGCTAAAAAGATAATAAATAAATTAAAACAAAACAAAAAACAAAACAAAAAAAAGACTGCTAAAAAACCCTAAAATGTGCCCTCAGATCACTTGCACATTGTGAAATAAACACATATGCACCATGCCCATGTTTTGATATGTATTTTTATTTCCCTGCAGTTTTCACTTATCAAGAACAAGTAACAGGGAAAGTTGTCTGAACTAGTGCATAAACAAACATTCTGAAACACCACTACACGTATCTAATTTACAAGAACCGTATAAAAAAAGTCACTAAAACACTACACTACGAAGGTGTCCAACGCTTACAGTCAGACTTTTTCCAACCCGTTACTTGCCTTGTAGCCACAGGAAAACTCTCCAAAATTGAAAAGACAATCTTGCCACAACCCTCCCTCCCCCCCACCACCTGGGATGGCTCGATATCTAGACATCCAATAATTATTGCAATGATATATAATGCAATACATACCTGGTAAAATATCCTTTATGTGGTGTGTTACAGTTTTAAAGCCGGTTAAAATATGCAGTCTCCGGATAAAATGTAATCAGTTGAAAATTTTCTCATATCTGCACAATTTAATATGTGCTAGATGCATAATTTTCCTAGACATTTTTTTTTCCTGTGTAATTATTTTTTATAAATTGGTATTATAAATAGAAATATACATTCAAAATATATGGAAAAGTGAGTTACTACATTAAATTTGCATGTATCGATCCATCCCTTTCCCCTGCACAGTAATAGAAAATACTATTTTGCCTTGAACTTCATATTTGACAGTGAAATGCCACTAAAGTATTTACCAAAAAGTCCATCTAGTCAAATTGTGAAACAAAATGAACCAAGTGAAAACTTTACATTTCCTTTAGAAAAAAATTACAAGAATTTTGTTTCCTAGCTATGAATCTTTAACTTTTCTTTTTAGACACAAAGTTGGATTTATTTGTACAAGATACAAAATGTAAACATGGCAAAATAAATAGTTAAAACAAGTGATGCAGGATCCCATTTCATGCTCATGATCCCATTAAAGAATTATTTTTTTAATCCATTCAGTTGCAAATTCAAGTGCAAAAGCATGATGATGAATATCTACTATTCAAGTAACAGAAATAATATTGATGATACAAATAAACTATTTTACAAGGTAGTGATTTTCCCAATTTTACAAAATTTACATTATATATCGACTTAATATACGATATAATGATAGTCCATTTAGGTCCATTTTAGTTCTCTGTGATCCACAGAGTGCTGTATTTTGCATTCAGTTGGAATATAAATGACTACACCATTAGCACAGGTTGAGACACTGGTTTGAGGTTATGTCACTTCCATTGCTACTGTTGTCTCTGCTATGCCATTTAAACCCAGTCGTTCTGGTTCATGGTTCTCTCTGAGGTGAAACAAACAAACAAAAAAAACAATAATTACAAGTAGAGCATTAATATTTCCTTATGTAAGTTCAGTTGTTTCTTACAGACATTTTATGTTTCTACAAAGCTGTTACTAAGATCAGGGACAAAATCTTAACATATACAATGAACGTCCAAAAATAGAATTTTCTCTTTAAAACTAAATATTGGCATTTAAGAACTATTTTTCCTCCAGGAGAATTGCCATCCTTCCTGTAAAATTATTAATAAAGACAGTCCATTTTTGTTGCACTTCTCTTATCAGCTTAAGTTATGGGTAAGAGTACTAAAAAGTCTCTTTAGAAGAGCAAAGCCAAGAAATGCTCCAATGACTCAGTATCAAATAACAATCATTCTGCTGGTGAGCAAAACATTGGTCTAGCATGACTGTTTTTCAGTTCTGTTTCTCACTTTTTCTCATTTTGTCACTGCTTTTCTCTGTGCACAAGCATATGACTTAGCTAGGAGGAAGGCACTTCTTTAAACAGTGACTTGAAAGTCTGACCTAAGGGAAATAAAATCTAATAGCACTAATGATACAAAGGCTGTTTCAAGGTGTGATTGCTGTTTTAAAAATACCTTTTCCCCAGTGCACATAGAGACCAAGTTAGTCATACAATTTTTCACCTCAAAACCCCTTTTCAATGGCTCAAAAAAAGTCAGTATGAAACAGTCAGTAGGTCACACTGACGTCTTTTTTCTACTTTTCCAATTCATAAACAAACACAACTTACATGACTTAGAGACATTTAAAACAAAACCCAAATACTTGAATTTTCAGGTAGCATTATGTAAGTGTTGTCCTTTGTAATATCCATTAAGTATCCTGAAATGATAGTGCCCAAGCTGGTCAAAGGGAATAAACATAAAAATTGTTACTGTACACGTGCCAGGCTGCATCTTGGGCTCTGTGTCCTCAGCAGGAACATTTGCACAGCTTGGGAGGACCTCCTGGAAAGTGCCCCAGGACAGCAGACAAAGAAAAGCAGCTAGAAAGGTAGCCAATTTAAACAAAAGTGAAATTTACATTGGGCACGCTCCTTTTGGTAAACATAAATGACTTGGATTCTCATCAACATAAAGACACCGCGGTGTGAGCTCTCACAGTTCCTCACACCCACGCTGAAGAGGAGGACACACAGCTTTTTGTGCGGGCAATTATTAGAAATTGCCCGCACAAAAGAGATTAAAAGTCTCTTAGAACATGCTTCAATTCAGTGCTCTGCTATGGACACAGTCGTGCCTATGGAGGTATTTGCACTACGTAAAGGTGACGTGAGTTGTGGTGCAGTGTGGCCCCTACCTTGCTATACTGCTGATGGCACTGCTCGGAGTCACCTTTGGCACTCTGTCCATACTGGCAGCAACTGTGGCGAGTTTTAAGGCTGTTGGCGACGGTGCTGAAGTCCTTGTGTTGATATGCACATTGACTGGGGACACAACGCTGACATTGTTGAGATGCACAGCGTTGGTCAGGCAAGAATTGTTCATGGGCAGCGGCTGAGGGCTGCTTGTGCACAATGCTGGGATCAAGTGGTTTGTGGTGGTGTGGCCGACTGTCCTTACAAGCTGCACAGTTGAAATCCCTGGGCTGGATGATAAAGCCATGTTGGTGGAGTACAAAGTTCTAGAGGTTCCTGTTACAAAACAAATGTGTCACCAATTAGAAAAACACTGGTACTTAATCCCAAAGTCAAAGATTCCCCTCAAGGGTAATGCTTTAATTACACATGTTGGTGGAACAGTGCAAGAATCTGCTTTTTATACTCAATGTGAAATTCTAAAACCATTTCCAGTCAACTCCAGAACTATTTCATAGTTTTTTCCATTCACAAAAACAGCAGAAAGAAATTGCTACTGTATCACAGAGAACATTTGTACAACATTGTCCAACTTTTTGCATCTCATTTTAGGGGCCTGAAAGGGGCAGCATTTCCCATAAAAGAGATTCTGACAGAATTCTAAGATGTCCTTCTATCTGAGACAGCCATAGCTACCTATCCCACATCATTCCCACTTGGAACAGTCTAATTTTACATGCCTAATACTGCAGGGGTTTCATTAGCCATAAACCTGTGTGCCAGGTACCACGGTGGCACACTGATGTATCTTTGCCTAATTTTGTACCCTCAAACTGGTACCCGCTCAGACAAAAGAAGTTTTCTTTTTCTTTCCTGGGACTGTAGAATTACTGCAGAATACTGATTTTGCTCACCTGTATTCTGCCCTCCTCTCCATTCATTCTACTGTAGCATTAAAATGCCCCGACCTTCATTATCTGTTGGACAACACATTACTGCAAAAGCCTCTTACGGCAGTCGGATTCCAAACACGTGTCTCACTAAGAGGCAGCTCCTCCGAGCTGCACAACACAGCTGCACTACACTCCGATGAGGGCCATGCAGTGCTGTGTGAGCAGAGGGCAAAAAATGCCCAAGTGCATTCTTTTACTCTCTCTGGGAGGCATTTAAATGCAACAAGATCTAATACGGAGGACAGTTCTTTCAATATTGCTTTAAGTTCTTGATTTTTGGTAACTTTTCTATTTGTCTTTCAGATAACGAAAAGGATGTTTAAAGTATCTTTAAAAACTGATGCTGTTTTAATTGCACATTCACACTGATTCTAACATGCTATTGCCTACATTTTTGATTTCAAACACTCTTATAGTATAAAGCCTATCAAAAAAAAAAAAAAAAGTCCAGAAACACTGCTCTTCCAAGTGTAAAAGAGCGCTCAGTGGCTTAATTATTGCATTAACCTGAGTGCCACTGCACAGAAATATTTTAAAGGGTTGCAGAAAACCACTTCTGAAGCTATTACTATCTACTAAGAATAAAATGCAGCATTTCTGAAACCAAACACGACCAGCTGCCACATAAGGGACGCTCACCTGAAGGCTGGACCACGCCGTTGACACTGCCGTGGACGCTGCCCTGCTCCTTGGGCACCTCCGCACGCGGGGGCGCCGGTGCACTCACCACGGCCGATGCGGCGAAGTGGGCGCTGGCCGAGTCCAGGGTTTTAGACAGGCAGTCGGAGGAGCTGGAGCCCTGCTGGGACAGGGACAGCACAAAACACCACCAAGGGATCAATACAGCGCAAAGCTAACAGATACGTCAAAACATAACACGTATTTCTGCACGGGAAGGGAAAGGAATAAACAATCTAAGGCTCTCTTTTGCCCCTTGGAAACTACCAACTTTTCACACCCATTCACATTTTAGCTCATAGGAGGGAATGTTACTTCATGAAGAAGTTTCAACAAACAAGTTTTCTTCAGAACACATCCACACAGGAGGGTAAGGAGTGTGAAAAGAGTTTATATTTACAGAGCATTGACTAACCCTGTGGACACTGCTAGCATTGGAGTAGAGTAACAGAATTCCTGTTTTAAGATATAAACCATAGTTGCACATAAAAAAAAATTTAAAAAGGAATAAAAAAGGTTTGATTTTGAAGCTTAAAATATTAACTCCTCCAGCAAAAGAAAAAAAAGCGAAGTATTCAGAGTGTTCAGAGTAGACATTACCTTTCAGGTACTATACATTAAACTGCAAAATGAAAAACATCTTGCCCTATGCTCACTCTATACTGCCCTATACCTATCCTAAAATTCAAAGTATTTATTGAAGAGCTACACTTAGCTTGTAATAGAGCTGACGAGCACAATAAGCAGAAGGGAAGGAAGCATCTACTGAAGAAGTAGAGAGGAGCATACAAAGACCCTTTAAGGGTGCCTTACCTGTGCTTTTGGATGCGTCTGTTGCAAGGAATGCTGTGATTGCTGCTTCTGCTGAAGCTGAGCCAGCTGTTGCCTCTGCATTTGAGCTAACTGCTGTTGATGCGTCTGAAACTGTTCCTCCGTGATACCCCCCGTTACTGTGGAAAAAGAAAACCACCCCAGGGTTAGATGTTTTTGTCTTGAGCAGACTCATTTAAAAAGGCAACTATGGCTATGTCTGTCATTTCTGTTATTACATGTCAAATGAAGCTCCACCACAGCCATATCAACATGGTAACATCCTTCACAAAGCACTAATTCAAGAGAAAAAGGTGACCTGTTCCTGAAAATGTGAAAAAGGAAATGGCAGTTGAGGACGAAGCTGCTACACTGAGTTCAGCCACGTTTCTTCTCTGATTCCCAGACTTCTGTATGTACTAGTGTAAACGGAGTACCAGTCAATGCATTTAACTAGTAAACACAGACATAATAATACTATATACTAATCTTCACTTGAAAGGGAGAGGAATTTATACACAATGGCAAAACCAACCTTCAGATCTAAAACATAATACATTTGCAAATAACACAAAGCATTGCTTATGCTAGCAAATCTAGGCTGACCCTGAACTTAAAACTTAAAGCATTTCAAAAACAAACAAAAAATAAACCAAAAATCCAACAATAAAAGAACTACCAAACCAAACCACCATGAAGTTTCACCTGAACAGCATTTTCTACTCCCTTAAACCTTCCTTTTTTAAAATGAAGTATGAGCTCAGGAGTGCCTTAAGAAATCTGTGTGAACTTTTGCTTGCAAGCCTGGTAGTATCAAACTCCCACAACTGAAGGCTGAAGCAAGCAAAGTTGTTTTCAGTTCCAATTTTTACAAGAAACAGTACATACGGAAATCAAAAACACTGTCAAATCTTTGACGCTAAACCAGAGTTTTGTGCAACCTGTGCTAACCTGAAAACAAAGTTTTTGTGAGCAAGAAACTTCACTTTTCAAAGATTCCCATTTTCCCCAAATACTCCCATTCCCAATATATTTTAGCATTTTATTTTGAACTAAATTTTTCAAAGATGAAGTTGCCATTCATCTCCAATCTCCATGTTCTGCAGGGAAACCATCTTATCAACAGACACCAGGGTAACCCTCAAGGACAAGTCATCTTGTCTCAGAGCCTGTTTGAGTTCTACCTAGTTCAGCTTCTACCCCTCATGAATATTCAGCAGTCAGACTGAATTCAACTTTACCCCCATTGATCAGCACATGTTTATTATCACATTTAAGTATCATTTGCTTCTGCCAGGGTAACAACTGCAGAGTCCTACAGGAGATCAACTTCTAGCAGCCCATATCCAAGGCCTTTAAAGTCACTATTAAGCACAAGAGTTTTAATGTTTTTAGCAAAAGGCTCTTTTCACCAAACATAGTTTCCAAATTCAAGATCTTCCTAGTAGCATTTCGGTACAGTTAGACAACAGGAAAACATAAAAAGTCAATGTGAAATTAATTGTCTTTTAGTCTGCATTCCCAGGTAGCTTTGGTTTAGATGCCACTTCTCTTAGGAATGAAGGCTTTAATCAAAGATATCTCTTCAGGCTGCCCCCAAATAATCCTATTCAATCATCTAATTAGCTCTACACTGTTTTTCACTCTAGGGGGAGGAAAAAAAAAAAAAAAAAAAAACCTCTACAAAAGGCCAAAGCCTAAGCCATAAGCAAAGGTTTCCAACTGAGCTGCTGGCCATAGGCTGTAGGTCTCTTCCACATGGGGGTGGACAGGGTGACTAAACCCCCTGGCAGTGGCAGCCAAAGCAGAGAGCAAGTTGAATACAGGGTACAATGGTACCGTGTGGTGGGTGTTACATTTTTTGCCGAAATCTGCCTTTATCTTCAGCCCCTAAAGTACCCAGAGCTGCATGTGACATTCACTCCAGGAATTAGGCAAACCAGTGAAGAACTAGCTTGCTGCCATAAGCTGTACCACCTACCAAACTCCGGGTAACGTCTCTCTCCACCACTCACGCTAATATCTCCTGTATCCCCACGTTTTATGCGACTGTAGGACCCTTCCAGAGGTGTCCTTCCCAAGGAGATCCCAACCTGCTTGCCCAGATATAGTGTACAAGGGTACAAAAAAGCTTCCACAAGTGCCCAGTGGGGCAGGTGGGTTCTGGAGCCCATCTCAAAGCTTCCTCAAACTCAGTTCCCCACCTGCACTTACTGTAACAAGGGCAAGAGAACAGTTTAGTTTGAAACAGCAGATCTTTATTCACATGCTGCTCCAGCACTCTCCAGAAAAGACCTGTCATACATTTATTTTAAAGTCAAGCTTACTCTTAGGCAGGACAATACCTTGGCATTTGAAGAAATGCCAAAATAGATGCTTTCTTAATACAAATGGAAATATAATACAAAATTTATTTGAATATTCTTGTGCATTGAATACTAAAGCAAGATGCTCCGTATCTTCTCTAGGCTAAAGAAATAATCTTAAAAAAAAAAAAATCCTGCGCTGCTTTCCTGTACCCTCTGCCTTGGGCCAGCCCTGCTGATTTCCTCACCATTTAGCAAGAAGCAAATCCGAGCGGGCAGAGGCTCTTGTTGGCTCAATTCCTGTTTGGCAAGTGATTCTGCTGAGTCTTTACCAGAACAGTAAGGTCTGTTCTGCAAATACATCTGCAATCTAAATCTGCAAATACATCTCCCATAGCCATAATTTTCTAACACACTCTATGTACTGTATTTTTATAGAGCACTGAATGAATGCTGTTCTCACCCTCCTGTAATCTTCGGCAAGACTTCAGGGATTTATACAACAGATTCCCAAAGTTACAAATCAAAATTGTTTTTTTAATCTATTTTTTTCTCCTTACTGTCTGTCCTGTACGTATTTCTCTACCTCTTAATTTCTTTTTCTTTCCCTAACACTGCAAATCCTAAGGTACATGAGTGCTATTCCATGTGTTTTCATCACTTGTGTTTAATTTAATATACAGCACCAGCAATCCTGGTCTTCATTCTTGTTGACTGTTTTTTCTTTTTTTTAAATGCCAACACAATTCCCTGCCCAAGGCAAAGGCCCCCTTTCACCAAACACACCACTGAAGCATTGCTCTTGTGTTTTTTTCCTTTGGATACCATCAGCCCTATGGAAGACTATGGAAGATCTCTTTCAGTGACATTTTCGTCTTCATTTCTACTAAAGATTTCACAATCTCTTCAACTTTTTTTTTCCTTCACTTAGAAGGAAAGACTCTTTCCAAAACAGCACAAGTCTTGAAGACCCTGAAATTTCTACATTTAATTCATCATACCCTATTCAAATGGAAATCCTGCCATATTGCTGTCCTTCATCACACACAGAACTATCAGATACTACTTGGTTGCTCACAGCCTTTCTCTTTGCCCTCCACATCTTCAACTCTGAGGAAAAGTGTTCACTCATTTCCTCCCATTTTCTGTATTTGCTCTAGGAGCAAATCCCCTAGCAATGATCCCATCACAGAGCAGCCCTTGTGCTACAGGTGTAGAGCTTCAGCCATTTACAATTCTCCCAACACCACTGCCCTTCACCTGCTCCCTCCATATATTCAAAGGGCTCTTGTGCAAAAGCCTTCATGAGAGGAAGAGCAATATAAAAAGTTAAACCATGTGTAAAAAACCTTGTGCAAAAAATACAAGGCTGTAAAAATATTCTGTGCGTATGTCAGTACAATACTGACATTATGAAATGTTACTGATAAATCTTAAAACTAATTCAAAGAAAACTGCTTTTCTCTTCATGAAATTCAGTTTCTATACATGAATTTTTGCATATGAATTTCTCAAATTCTTTAGGGAGAGACACTGTGATACATCCACACAAAGTTAACTGCAGGATTCAGGATCAGCCTGTTATCTTATTACCCTGTTTTACTTTCACACATACAGAGTGGGAGAAGATTCTGATGCCTGCTGCTGCTTGGTAATAGATGTCTTCTGGCAACTCCCCAATTAATCACTATTTAAAGCACTATGCACTCTTTCATCAGGATAAAAAAGTTACCTTGTTAAAAATTGTGTAATTAAAAGCTCCTAATACAAGAAGCAAGTAAGATTGCCCCCAAGCTTTTTGGGTTGTGGGAGGTTTTATTCAAACTTTAGAGTAGTTTCTATACTGAAATCACACACACACACACACACAAAATGAGTACCTACAGGTATTAGAGCAGTAGCGCATAGATTTTATACTCATGTGAAGATGCTGCAAGGTTGTTCCCCCACCCTTATAAAGCTACCTCTCTCACTTGCTGTCTTGCTCATCTGCAGCAATTGTTTTATAAGCCAAATGGTAAAAGACATCTGGGCTTGCTATAAAGAGCTACAGAACACCTTTAAAAGGACAAAAAATCTCCTATCAATCTGTGGCTGCTGATTTTAGGACAATGCTTACAGCACACCCAGCAAGATCTGACTTCCACTTGCCTTTGACTTTACCATGTGCCCTAGCTCAGTGCTCAGCTGTGGCGGACACCACAGTTCTGGTGTGAGAAGATACAGAAACAAGTAGAGAATAATTACCCCCAGGATAAACAGCAAAAGCGTTATGCTTTTTCAATTATAATGTTTACAGCGGTCCAAGATATAGCCCACAAAAGTCCCATCATATATTTAATATATATGAAAATGGAGTCTGATGAATAGCAGCATCTATTAGGGTTATGCTGTATCACCTGCCTCTGCCCATTCCTGTGGGATAACTCGGTAAATCCATGCCTTCGTCCTTTCCCCAGCCCCTTGGCCCGTCAGTGTGGAGCATAGATTAGGCAAGACACTGCACCCCACAGGTGCAAACACACGGCTTCCTCAAGGCAAGGAACCTCCTCAGGATGGGTCACCACGCACTGTATGCCTGATGAGCACTTCCTGCCTCGAGAGCCTTAATTGGGGTCAAATGCCAGCTGAAAAGCTGCTCTCCCACCCTCGGGCACTGGAGCTAGCTGCTTCAGAGGCAGCGTTTGGCAAAAGTCAGAGGTTGACTCCACACTGCTGTTTTAAGGATCCTGAACACTGGCAGTTTCACAGCAGACTTCAGATACTAGTTATGCTACGGTGCAGTACACCCCAACGCTTCCGGGACAGAGGTTCAACGCCTGTGCTACCAGATGGCGACACATCCTATGATCCACTTAAGAGAACTGCAACAGGAGAGATTAGAAACAAAGAATGCAGGTAAACTGTGTTAAAGTCCCAGAACAAGTCCCCAGAGAAGCTCAACTTAGTCCTCTTCTCTTCAGATGTCCAAGGCGATTTGGGACAAGACTGAGAAGTCACTTGGATGAGCAAAATTAGGAATCAGAGTAAATTCGGAGCACTGTTTTTGAATCTTTATGCTGCGATTAGTAGATACAAGTCATTTATGTCAAAAAGCCACCAAGCCCTGAGCTCTGAACTAACAGGAGAGCAAGTCAGCTCCAAACCAAATGCCACGTTAGACAACTGCTATGAACCCTACTGCTTCCTGAGCGGCATCCTGGGCCTAAAAGCTACTGTACCAGAAATGGAAAGGGCACATGAGAAATTTCACAGAAAGTGCACCAAAATTCTCATCACGACAGGCAGGAGGCACAAACACTGGCTTCCAATTCCTTCAGGCCTGCTCAGCATGTTTACTAACTCAGTACTGAGATATTTTGAGAAAGCAAAGAAACAAAACTTGCAGAATTTCTCCCATCAAATCAGAACAAAAACCACTCTGCTTTGCTTTTGCATTTATAAAAAGCATTCTCTCCTCAAACGAGGTTAGACCAATAAATGTCTTTACAACTCAAAGCTTATGTGTAGCAGAAATCCATAAATACAAGCAAAACCTCTGTGTTATTCAACACAACTCCTGTCACTTTATCAAGGTTCAATACCTTAAGCTGAAATTATAACAGGCGGAACAGACTGTTTGTGCCAAAAAAATCTGCATCTTAGAGGAAAATCAAAAATAATTAGCTTGTATCTTGGGGCAACTTCGCACATCAATTACTGAAGATGTTACCAGACCAGACCCAAGGAAACCACTGAAATTTAATAATTTAAATTCCGTATAAATTCAAATCCTTGCCTACCTGATATGCCATTCTTGCTGGTGTTCAATAAAGCTACAGATGCTGCAGAAACTCTTTTATTATTCACAGTCTGCCCTGGTTTCCTTGAGGTACATTCTTCACTATCACTGTCCTGGAGATTTAGTAGCCTTGGCTGAAAACACTGCAGTCGACATGATCTGATATTGCTTAGTATTTCAGAAAGGGACAGTCTGTTTTCACAATGTTTATTGGAAGCATTGGTCCGTGAAAAATTAGAAGAAAAGTCTAAAGTCTCAGAAGAGCTTGAAGAACCAGTCAGCATTTCTGGGTCAATCTGTCTCAAGACAGGATCATGCTCTGTAGATATTCGGTCCATTAAAACCCTGAATCAAGTGGACAGAGAAAAAATAAAATTCAATTAACTCTAAATACTCTTACACTTTGACAGGAATAGAGAGTAAAAATAATGCAGCTCTACCTTCCACCCCTGCCAACTCGTCTTCTTGCAAATCCTATGCATCTCCTTGGAATTGTAAGGGTTGTAAGGCAATGCCTGAACCTCAGCTTGTCCAAGTCTGCCAATTCTGAATTTTCATATGAAGAGTTAGCTTGGTCCAAACGAGGCTGCGGAAAAAAATAGGCAATTTTGTATTAATCTGGAGTGTATACTTTGGCCAAGCAAGACTATTTACACTAAGTGATTTAATAAGTTAAATCTATGTTATAGTTCTAAACATGCTGAAAATAGACAAGTATCTCATATCATAAGATAACTTGGAATTTTTGTGGAAAAAAATAAGGTATGAATTTGTGCTGCAAAATATCCTTTTCACTTGATTACACATGAAACAAACAAACAAACAAAAAAACCATTGCAACCAAAACACAAGTCAGAATTAATTCAGTCTACTACCAAGCACATAAAACTGCCCTACTCGAACAGACATAGGTCTGGCCTCATATCTTTTGGCTAGTAATAGTTGGTTTGGTCATTTAACAAAAAATACAAAATACAGGCCCTATGGAACGATCCTCTCCTTGTTCCAGAATCAGAGCTTTGGGCTGCCTGCAGCCTAGGGCTCTCTGCAGCACGGGCTGTGGTCCTGACCGTGCTCCAGCCTCGGCCCAGCCTGCCAGAAACAGCCCGTGCCCTTCAGCGAGGGGCAGCGCTGCACGAAGCTTTGTCTTTAATAAAAAGTTTATGAAAAAACGATCGTCAAAAGGTAACAGAAGTCCATTTTAATGACCTTTGCGCTGCTACAGAGCAGTCAATTACAAGACCTTGAGAATGCATTTGCCGGTGTATAGCTACTTTAGGGAGTTTTCTTTAGTCCATGAAAAACTCAGAACTGCATAATCTTTACAGATGAAAATGCTGCATACAATCTGAGATGCTTTACAGTAAGCATTAAATATTAATATCAATTTTCATGAACAAGTTAAACATGTATAACAACAGTAATACTGCAGATTACAGAGTTAAATGATTAAAACAAATAATTTCAGAGGAAAAAAAAAAACCAACAAAAACCCAAAGAATTGTCAAAACACTCAATTCCATATCAACTAGTATCTTAAAGAATCCGCTGGTAAGTCTCCAAAAAAGAATACTGTAACAACATATTTTTGAAGAAATCTAGTAGTAGAGCAGAAACACATACTATAATCAGGATATCTACAAAGTGTTTTGACATCTGAAACTACCTACCTGGTACCTGTCTTCTCTACTAAATTACAAGCAGTCTTAATGACTATACAATTACCAAAGTGTTTTGGCACCTAACTTCACCAGTCCTCCAATGAGGCAAGCAAAGAAAAACCAAGCCCATTATAGTATCGTGCTTATCTCTGTTAGCTCTCTGTAGTCAAACGCTCCCAGGCCCTAAGCATGTGCTGAAAAAATTCAGTATGGTTTTGAGATTATGATAGAACACCCGTAATTAGGCTCAGCTCCCTGCTCACCGCTGCAATATCAACCAAGTGTTTTTCAATATACTTAACAGCTTGCTGTAATTTCAAAATAAACTTTTGACATGCAAGAAAATGCCTTAAACCCCTCTGCTTCAATAGCATATTCAACTCAAGGCCCCAGGAGGGTTTCTCAAACAGGGCTGGCAACTGAGACAAGGACCTAACAAGCTCCTACTAAAGCTGAGGAAAAAGTATTTGCCAGGAAAACTTGGGGCAGGTAAGATGAGCTCTCTTCTTAACAGTGGCTGAACCGGTGTGCTGCCTGTGCAATGTGTTATTTTTGAGTTACCACAAATGGACAGAGAAAAAGAACTCTTGTAAAAAACTCAGAATGTTTTTCTTTTGAATCACCAAGTGATCGGAGCTTTGGGGCTGGAAGTGAGAATAGGAGAAAATCAGATTACCATTAAGTCATTTTATATCTGTGTCTATTTATACACATGTGTGTACTTATATATGTAAAACAACAAGAGTGAATTCAGTAACAGATTGTCTTACAGCATAATACTGGCATCCTGCTCTTCTCCTGAAAGCACAAGGTCCATCAGGATCATTTTCTTCTTCTGCTTCTGATCCTGGTGAGGGTACCTAGACCGGAAAGCAAAGTCATTTTTCCAAGTGCTACATTTATAAGAGCATTTTAAGGGACTTTAAAGACATTATTAAGGAGGTACAGCTAGAAAACCACCATCTTGTTTTTTAGTTAAAAAAAAAAAAAAAAAAAAGGCAAAAAAACCCGCAAAAGTCAAGTAAGCTGACAAGTTTTTTTCATTCATATTTAAGACAGATTGTAAAAGAAAAAGGTAATATGTTAATGCTATCATCAAAAAGACAAGTCAGTTAACTCCCAGCGCTTTTGTCTAAGCAACTAGAACATAACCATTGCAAAGGCCGACTGTAGATTAAAAAAAAAAAAAAAAAAAAATTTACCAGAAGGATTTGCATAACAGTTGGGGAGAAAGATGTTTGGTAATATGCTAATTTGGGGTCTTCATTCTTAAAAATACTGTGGCAAAATCCTTAAAACGAAAGCTTACATAAAAATGCAGTTTACAAAATACATAAACTTGAATAGTTTATGCAAATGTCATATATAAAATATCTATTTAACAGTTGCTCTCTATCTACTGTTAAAAGTTCAAATGAGATGTTTTCAAGCTGGACGAAGTTACAGATAGTTTAATATTGCCTCTTCTGTAAGTCAGAATTTTGTAATAAAGTGTCACCTGTGGGAACTCATCTTCATCTGAACTGTGGAAGTCATACTGTTTAATATCACTCTTATTGACAACAGGCAAGGGCTCAGTGGAAGGCTGCTGAGCAGTTACCACACACTCTAATTTAGGTTTCTTTAGGTATTTCTTCTTTTGGCGTACAACATCCAACACCTCCTCCTTTAGCGATGAATGATGAGGATGCTGTTCGTGAAAAACGAACAAGAAAAAAGTTATTTTGTTGTTTCATCTTTTTATGCCTTAGAAAGAAATGACTTGTCCTTCAGTACCTTTTAACATATGGCATCTGCTGAGTACTTCAAACAGATAAAACAATTTATTCAAATCAGAACTTCATCTGCGATTAGCTTTACTTACTAATAAACAAAAAACCTATTCTTTCAAGTACATGACTATATTAAGTTCCTTCCACTGTACTAAGTGTAGTATATTCCGTTGTGAGACATCCTATTCCAGTTATCTCCCAAAACCTCAGTTTGGTAAGCGAAGAACTTGTAATTTTCTTAACTGCTGAAGCTCATTTGGAAGGAAACTTTATTTGCTCAGTGTTTCTCACATCATTATTCTTTCTAAAGGATTTTCATGTTACCAGTTCTTGCTCCTCCTTTGTAGATTTTGTTAATGCTAACCCTCCAGAATAAGAATTGAACACCATTCATGTTCAAGTGAGCAATTTAATTTCAAAGTTTTCACATCTATTTACAACTTTAGATTAATTCACATTTGCACAAAAAATTCAAGCACAACTCTGCACTTAAAAAAAAAAAAAAAAAAAAAAAAAAAAAAAAAAAAAAAAAAAAAAAAAAAAAAAAAAAAAAAAAAAAAAAAAAAAAAAAAAAAAAAAAAAAAAAAACCTTAAATTGCCCCAAATTACTACTTGTCAATAACCACCCAACTAAAACCAACTTCAGGAACAAAGCTCAGCTTCTCTACAGCGCATGTGCAAAGCAAGGCAGAGTAAAATCCCTGTAGAGTATCAAGCTTACAAACGTGTATTTAATTCACTGAACACTAGGTGTCGCAGGTGTTTAAGAACTTCCAAGAGGTCTCCAGACCGCCAGTCTGGCTCCCAAACATTTTACAACAGTCACTTCTCAAAAGAAGCACATGCTAATTCTAATTCGTGTGATTAGACTCCAATAACAGCCCTCCTGTCGCCAGGATGCCAATGAAAATGGCTGATACTATCTCACAAATTATTCAAATAATTTAAAAAGTCTAAGAAATCAATGAATAAACAAACATTTTTGTTTTTCTCCAGACATTTGATAGAGCATGCCTCAGCATGCCTCTGACTAGTCTTTTTCCTTAAAATCATTTCTGATCATGACCACATTATATACACATTAAACAAAAATAGGCTTTCCAATTACTGTAGAGTAAGAAAACTAATTCAAGTCTCATCACCCTGAAATGCTTGCCAGCTCACCTGATTCATTCTTAGCTATTTAAAATGCAAGTTCACATTGCTACAATTACATTTTCTTAGAAAGTTCAAAAAGAGACATTTTCAAACACTTGGGCCCGGAAGTGTGGGAGCTGTTTGCTTTTTAAAGCAGCTCTTTGCTTTGCTAAACGTGGCTTTTGCTTTGTGCTACAGCACAGAGATGTTCCTGTCTCAACTCCTCATTTTCCCCTACCGCCAGCTGAGGATGTTGCCTAAGGGAGGGCTGGCAGCAGAAGTGCAGGTTTTTCTCCCGAGTCTTTTTCTCTTTCCCCCCTGCCCCTTGTTCAGATACCTCAGCCACAATAACAACATTAAAATGGCTCAGGATGAGAAAAAATGTTCTTACGTAACACAACTACATGGTATACATCACAGTGGCATGTTTTAAAGCAAAGAGAGCTGCTGAAAACAACAAAAGATACTCAGAGTGCAAGTAACAGAGGAAATGTGCTATGAACAAGCAGAAAAAGCAGTAATACAAGTACATTAAGACTATAACCATTAATTGCAAAATTAATTCTCTTAATTACATCTCTTAATTGGACAGAGTGGGTGGGAATCCTATTCTGAATTTCAAACCCCCAAACTAAGTTTGATTTATTTTTCAGTATAGAGGACCTTTTGTAAGCGGGTTATAGCTATACTGAGCTTTTTCATTCATTTCTATTTGAACTGCAGGCCACCAGAGCCAACAAACAGTCAGGTTCATGGCTAACTTTTGTAAGAAATATTTTAACTCTGCTCTGCACAGGTTATCCAGACTGTTCTCAGCTCAACAAAAAAAAAAAAAAAATTGCAATGTTATAATTTGCCCAGTCATCATTTGTATCATATCTAAACATGAAGCTTCAGAGCTTCTAGCTATGAATTATTTTTTATACTATTGGCTCTCCAGATGCTACTAACAAGGCCAATTATAAAATTAGATATAAGCCACTGGACTTCTGTGTGCAACACAAAATTGTAGAAGACTACTGACAAATAGCATGAAATTTCCTGAAGTGCAGCATTTTGCAACTTTTCTAATTTTAGAATAAAATACCTAGTGTGGCATGCTGCAATCCAAGTCTCTCTCTGCTTGATTTCAGATCCTTACATCCTTTTGCAGAAGTAAATAGTTCACAAACTTGTCCAGCTTTTTCTTCCCTCCTACTGTTTGCTACTTTAAAAAAAAGTACTAAAGGGCAGGCAGGAATAGGTATGACAACTTCTGCACAGTGCTCCTGAGAAGCATACAGCTTTGGTAATAACAAGTTACTACCACAAATTCCAGTGTTTTTAAAAATGTAAGATGCCTACAGCTTTTTCAGCTGTTGACAAGATAACAGCTGAAAGAATGTAGAAGAAGGCAGAAGTAGCATTCTTCTGCCTGGAAATATGATTAGAACAGGATCACTTAAACAGTTCAGAGCAGCTTTCTACAAAAAAAAAAAAAAAAAAAAAAAACACTATACAGTTTCACATTAGTCCTGATGTCCATGTGAAGTGTTCATGTTTATGCAACCTTACACAAGAGAGAGAACCGAGAGAAGGAAAATGAAGACTTGTACAAGGTTCTTAATCAGAGTCAAAACACCCACGGAACGAGAGACTTGTAGCAGCAGAAAGCTTACCTTAACTTTACATTCTTGAACCTTGTGATGGTTTCCATTATGAATAGTGGATGGAGTTGTGCTCATCTCTTTCTCGGGTCTATTAAGTTTCACTTCATTGAGGATTTCACCTCCATAATCACCCAGATGATACCTTCGAAAAGCAAAAAGAAAAGTCTGCATTTCCATTGCTTGTTTCATATTTTCATTTACTAAATCAGGCTACACACATCCCTTTTATTTTAGCTTTCTAAAGTTTACAGTGATGCCTTCAATCACGCACATGCACAGAGGACTAGCATCCACAAAGAAATAAATTACTGTAATTGCTGCCAAATCTGTTACATGAAAAATAACTTTGTTATAGATTATACAGATTTAATTTCCACTTTACCTCTTCTCTACAACTTCTAATGTTAAATGCAACAGCTCGCGTTTTGTTTTCTCTCTTCTCTTGATCATCTCCAAAATTGTTATGGCTCTGCTAAATTCTCTTCTTAATTTCAACATCTTCTCATAAGAAGCTTCATCATTCTTTCGATTCTATTGAAAGATTAAAGTTAAGTCAAAACCATAACCTGCGAGGCACAAACAGCACCAATTTAGAGAAAAAAACAGAAAAAAAGTATATAAAGCTGCTGAGAGAACTATATGATTACATTTGTCATAAGTTTTTCGTAAGCATAAGTTATTGTGAAGATGGTATCATAAGAGTTTTTTTTTTTTTAATTAAGGTAAAAAAGATCTCTTCCGTCATCTCCATAATTTCTCTGCTGAGATTTCTTACTAGTCTATTGGAAACATGTCAAAACAATATTTATATAAAACATGGTTGCTAATACTTCTTGCCACCTGCATTCTGCACACAGCAGAGTGCACATCTGTACAGAGTTGATGTAAAACAGGGAGTAATTAAAGACTTCCCAGTTCTCACAAATACAAAACTGAGCAATTTACTTCACAGCTAGTTGAAGAAAATCCCTCTCCTCATTCAAGAAGGGAAAGTTTATAACCTATAAAAGTCTCTATTACCTATTTGTGTGCCAATATCTATAAACTGGCACTGGATTTTCAACTTTCTAGAAAATAGACAAACTGCAAATTGCCTATAGGATGAACTGATGGATTGTAACCTCACTACATCATTTAACAAGCTTGAAGTTGGCCTGGCTCATCCAACACTTCAACTATTGAGAAACAGATCACTTGAGGCCCTGCAGGTTTTAGAATGACAATTTTAAAATGACAAGATTTAAACCAACAAGTGACTGATACCTTACCTTTCTTGTCTGCATCTTCTCAGTTCTCCTCCGAAAGGCAACGTAAGGGTCATTGTTAGTAGAGCCATCCCTCTTCTCTTGTTTGATTTGGGGGATGAGAGATGGCCCTCTGCAATTCTTACGCTTTCTTACCCAGTAGTCATATACAGCCTTAATAAGGTAATCATCTTCGTTCAGCAGCAATTTAGCTTCTTGAAGTGTTACAAGCTAAAAGAGAAAATTCAAGAGGTGCAACTGAGATGAATGTGTGGACGTAGTGGGGGAAGAAGTTAACTCCATTTCTGTGTTTCTTCCAAACTTTCCAAATAGACTTATTCCCTTTTCAGCACAAGAAAGCAAAAGGAGAGAAAAAAAATACCGATCTAAATCAAAGTACTTAGGTCAGTTGTAACTTAAATATAGTTGCTAACTTTTCTGCATTTTTTTCTCCTTCAAATTCCATCTTCTTCAGCATAAGGCATTTTTAACCTAACCCTTGCAAAGTCTCTTCAAGATGAGAACATTTTGGCCTCTTAACATCCAGCTTCAAACTAAATCAGGATGAGTAGCCAAGGTTGAACTACAGATTTTGCAAAGGATTTCTGATCCCAACAAAATGTCTGTCCCACTTAAAGAAATAATCACATCCATTTCAAACTTGCCTTTCAGAACCCTATCTTTCAGGTGTAAATTTTGAGTAACTATTCAAGAACACTATCTGCTATTTTACATAGTCCTTGAGACAAGGACAAGTCAAGGCACAGGTCAACAAAACAAGAACTTGGATGGGATGCCAATTTGCCAAGTCTCTGAGATAAAGTGACAAGAGAGACACCAGAACCAGCTATGCTCACCCCTTTACTTTTCAATCCGCAGAAGATTCCTTTTGGATTCTTCCAAAACTGAACAAACCAAATGGTTGCACTGAAAGATTCAGATTTGAGGAATGACCTTTGAAAAGGCATTCTGTGAGTAGCACTTTTTCCAAAGAGTTATTTTTATACCTTTCAGACTCTTCTCCAAACCAAGGTTCTCTTGGAGCACCTTACTATTAAAATACCAGTACTGTGATGAAATCAGGGAATAAATATGCAGCACAGGTCTGCTCCTAAAGCCAGAAAACTAGGCTTTTGGTGCGAGCTGTAGAGACTGCGCAAATCCTCCTCTCCTACACCTGTGGAAAGTGCAAGTTTGAAAATATGAGGTTGCTGATTTCTGGAATAGTAGAAAATCTTTTACTGCAGGAGCCCAATCTTAACAGAGACTTGGCCTTGCTGCTGATGCTTCCATGTCTCGGCTTCGCACTTCAGCTTCAGTCAACATCCACTAGTACCAAGTGCAACAGAAATCTAAATTCACACACACAATGTGTGTTTATAGCCCAAACTGTACACTTACCAATCACAGTAAGATTCTTTCATAGCAACACTGCAACAACATATTTTATGTCATCTTCTACTAATGGATTACAATTATGAATTAGAATTTAAAACAAGTTTCTTCACTACAGACATTTCACCTATTTTTCTGAAGGTGACAATCAGATACAACAATGTGAATTCCATATTCCTGAAAAATCATCAATATATGCTTATGTAGTCAACACACACAACTCCTGCCACAACTCTTCAAAACACACACAGAACAAACAAAAAGACCCATCACTCAAACTCATAAATGAAAGTAAATAGCAGTTTCTTAACCTAGTGTAATACCTGACTAGAACTGGCTTTTTCAAGCCTGTCAACCATTATTTCAAACTGTAACGGCTTGATTTCCATTTTCCGATTTAGTCTGTTCAACAGGGTTTCATCCTCAGAGTCCATATCATAGTCTGGCTGTTCATTGTCCAGATTAAAGGCTGAAAAAGATACACATGCACAAAAGAGAAACATTAGTTAAATTACATACCATGAAAATACAGAAATCAGAAAACAAAAATATCAATAGAACTTCAGATTTTAAAAGTTCACTACAGGTGCAAACAAAAATGTCCTTTAAAGAGCTATCATAGTTTTTGTGGTTTGTAATGCCATTATAATACAGTGCCTCCATAATACCAGAAGTTTATGAACAGTTAAATTATTATTTTCAGACAACTCCTAGACTTAGAAAGAGATACTCAAACTGAAGTTACAAAATACTCTCAATTGTCCACTTTTAATTAATTCAGCTAACCTACAGTCTTAAAATATTTAATAAGGTAAACTTCTTTATGTCTAACTAAAATTGTAGAAGTGCTAATCCGGTGGGAACTCAAAGCATTATTCATTCTCCAAAACAGTTCTGCAGTAGACACCTATATCTTTACCCATACTGTCCAAAATAGTAAATTCTCTTTTTCATAGCGAAAGTTCTATTATTATAGATTGCATTTTTCATTTTCCACACACATGCAAAGTTTCTGGTCTTTCTAAGAAGCAGAAGACAAGTTTTGCAATAAGAATGAGAAAATCTCATAGAATGGCAATAATTTTTATTATGTATAATAAATACTTCATATTAATATCTTGACAAGGTGAAATACTAACTACAAAACTCCAAATAATTCAATCAACAAAATAGTGTATTAACAGCAGGGAAGGTTTTTAGACTACATTTTATTTGCAGTAGCCAACAAGTCAAAGTGCTATCACATGCTTATGTTGTTCAAGTCACGCTTGTATCTGAGCACTAATTTGAAGAAAACTGCTATTAACCTTCCTGATATGCAGGGGAACCCAAAGGAAGAGGCATGGAAATACCAAGATCAGAACACTAGGGCTAACAAATCAGCATGTTCTCTCACAGAAAGTTTGAAAAGTTAGAGGACAGTAATATCCTTCTTTCCCTATCTTGGACCAGTCCAAGACCACCTTTTCTGTGTGCTGATACAAAGTCAATAAATTAGCTTAAATTACTACCAGAATAGAAAAGGATCTACTTGGTTTTGCATGGAAATAGATGAGAGTCAGCTACACAAAGTGCTCAGAAAGGCAGGGCTTAACTATGCCATTTCAGACAGCGCCACTGAGCCAAAAGGCTTTTCTGGCCAAAGATAGAGCATCAACATACGCTAAAATGCACTTCAAAAAGAAATGAGGAATAATAAAATTATATATAATGGTGTAAGTATGCATTAAGTGGAATTACTAAGATCAGCAATTCAGTAATGCAATTGCTTGGCAAATTTAAGACACATAACTTAGTATTTGAAACAAGCCACTTAAGTGGCACCCCTTTGATGTGGCTTCTCCTGTATCTCACAACAGTTTTCCTGCCACTTCAGTGACAATCCATACGAATCTGTCTAAGGTTTTCTGATAAAACTTCATACAGAACCGTGAATTTTTTAAAATATTCTAGAAAAATGCATTAAAATGTCACTAGGCAAGACCATGCAAGGGATGCAGAGAGTTCTGAGCAGTTTGCATGTTGCAGACAAGGTCAACTGTCCCGTCCCAGGACAGCCCTCACACTGCTCTGCTCTCCAATGCCCATCTGCACTTCTATGGCCTTGTAAGCATAAACGGTCATTTTCACCAGGAAGAAAGGAGTCTTCCTGCCCCATGACTACCCCACCCAAAGCACCTACAGACTCAACTGCAGGCCAGCGCACTCCGCAAACATGTTCAAGTAGCTCTGCTCAAAGTAGACAGCTAAAGTTTTTGAGACAACAAGCCTGTGTGATTCTGGAGCACATCTCCAAACAGAAGGAAATTTCCTTAATAATAAAAATAATTAAGGATATGCATGAAAGCTTGAGAAGATATTGACCATTTACCATAAATCATTTGGAGACACACTCAACTCACTGTTCCCAGGGGGCCCCAGAGAACCCCAATGGTTTCCTGCTAAGCTCCCGAGTTGCCAGTTTGCAGAAAGAGCCAGGACACACCAGGACCAGCCCAACATCAGCATGAGATACACAGGGTATTTGCAATCAGAAGTAGAGAAGGGAGGAGTGCAGAGCCTCTCACTTCTGGGTCACCTCCTCCTTGAAACCACAGGCCAAACAACACACCAAGTCCACCTAAGTTCATAACATAATGTTGAATTACTAGCTGATAAAACTCCAGTTCTGTGAAAGCAAAAGTAACAGCCCATATCATGTATCATGCTTTTAGCGGCTCTTTGGATACCACTTGTCACGATGCACGGTTATCAACAGCTTCTCACCAATGAAAGGCCGTTCACATGGAGGCTGCGTGACAGCGGAGAGGAAGCAACAGCGGTTCCCTGTAACACAGCTCCTATGCCAGCTGAGTCAGGAAGGCCACGAAGCCTCAGCAACCCCCTGGAGATCTACAAGTCTGGGAATGTAAGGTTATATAGATAGCGGTTCCCCTTAGCCTTCCCTCTGCCAAGCACTGGAACTGGAGCATGTTGACTCCTCACCACTGAGTCGGCTTGTCTGAGCTCTGCCAAGGGATTCGAGAAGCATTCTTGTTGAGGGCTGAGCTTCGAAACACACTTCAGATACCCGTGACCAACATTTTGTGCTGTTTTCCCCAGCGCAGAGCAAGCAGTTGTGCATCTGCAGCTAGCTGCAGAGAAAGGCATTTTTCACCTCGCCTTTAGCCTGGCAGCTTGCTGGCTCCAACAGCCATCACAAGACACAGGTGGTTTATGTCTCTTGTGATAAAGCCACCCATCACAACGTCTTGTTTCTACCCCGCCATAGCAACAGATACAACTGTTCACTCATGCCTGCAAGAATCAGTGCAGAACAAGTCTCAGAAAGCACCATATTTTACATGAGCAACTACTGGTGAGCACTTTAAGCCCACCTAGCCTGCTAGTTCCTGCAGTTAAAAAAGCAGCCCATCTAGATCCATTCCCCCAGACAACCCCTGGGAGCTTCTTGTGGTTGACTAGTAACTCTCCTACTCCAAACTCTGTCATATCCTGTAGCGCCCTGGAAGACTTTAAATTT
Organism: Crypturellus undulatus; assembly: GCA_013389825.1. Taxonomy (NCBI): domain Eukaryota; kingdom Metazoa; phylum Chordata; class Aves; order Tinamiformes; family Tinamidae; genus Crypturellus; species Crypturellus undulatus. The sequence continues at coordinate 2,042,277 of VWPW01008057.1, read as the reverse complement.
TATATAACTTTAAACCAAATTACATTCGGGTTAACTTAACTAAGTTATTTTAGTTAATTAAAATAAGGCTGTGGTTTCATAGTCATTTTGCAATGACCTACGTGTGGGTTGCCACTGAAACAAGTGGCTCCAGCAGCTTTCCCTCCTCAGCAAGCCTGGTGCTGCCACCTTGCTTACACTGCTGCTGTTAACCATGAAGTGAAGCTGAGCAGGAAATCGGAAATCTGAGAGCTGAAGAACCACATAACAGAAATTCTAACCAAAGTAAAAGCAAATCAGAAAAGCTTCAAGTCATTCTTATCCCAGAAGCAAAATGAGGCACAGACCTATTTCAATTTAATAATTCTCACAGAACTTCTTAAATCTAATTCTATTAAAGATGCATGCAAATACTGCCTTTTTGTAAGCAGTACAACTGTTATAGATTTATACAAATCTGATTTTCGCTACTCCAACATCCCCTTTTCTTCTCATTCTTTGTTCAGTCACATTCAGAGTTACTTTCTTCCATCATAGCAACCCTTACTACAGGCTTTCTGTCTTCCTCCCAGCATTTCCAACTGTTACCACATCTACAGTAAGTTTGTAGCCAGTAACCAGATGAGCACTTCTAGTGCTCTGGACCAGAAGTAAAGTAGCTTTGTACAACACGCATCGGGCACTTAGGCATTTCAGATACGCAGGTTGAAAGGGCAGGCTGAAGAGACACTGTTACAACATTCTCTAAAAATGTGGCATACATAACTAAGAATAAAGTGCAACTCTAAATTCATTTTAAACAAAGTAACACATCTTTAAGTGAAAACTTATATTTCATATAAGTTTGAAAACTCCAGCTTTTTGTAACTTGCAGTGGTTTCATTAGCTCTTCTCCTCCGCCCCCCCATCCCACATCACTTACATGCAGGAGTCTTTGCTTAGGAGGCAGTGTCTTTATATACATATAAGCAAAGTGTGTGCACACATATAAATTTATATATACAGAGTAGGAATGACTTGCATCCAAACACATATTTTTGGTTCCAGTTCTATTTTTTCAGCTAAGGAAACTAATTTGCAAAACCCAATTAAGTAAAATTCTAGTAGGAGTGCAAACATAGTAACTTATTCCCTTTGCTGTATATTAGTTAGCTATAATACATCTCTATGTTACTGTAAACACATTCATTCTTGGAAAATTACTAATTATACTAGCATAATTAAAGTTGTTAAAGGCTTTTGCTTTATATTCAGTCAAAAGCCATCTGAATTGGTACTACCCAGGTTCTGCAATGTCTGGAATCCACGGCAGTTCATGTATTCTACACCTCATCAAGATATTACCTTTTCTTTGCTTAGAACCCCTGGTTCAAACAAAAGAATACCCTTAATTATGTTGGTAAAGTTAAAAATAAAACCCTTAGCTACCACATAAGCTGCAGAATTATTTAGGCTTACTCATAATTTGTTAGTAATAACCACAGCAGGTATGGAATACAGTAGCTGGCCTCTTGGTTTCTGACAGTTTACTTAACTTGAAGACAGTAGTTCTGTTCAATAATTACAGCACGAAAATACAATTTCTAATCAGTTACAGTAGCATAAAGTTGTCTTGCATCATTCTTGATGGAGTACATATATGTGGCGAGAAAATCATCTTAAAGCTGTACCTAGTATTTGTCATCATTATACCTCCCTCCTGCAGCTCTATACAGAGATGCTGTGTATCTTAACAAGGCAAAGAATAATTTGGCCTAATGTAGCCAGCACTTTTAGACATATTTATTAGCAATATATTTACAGGGTTTCTGGCAGTGACCAACAAAAGAGAGGAAGAAAGTACATTTCTCATTCAGAGACCTTAAGTCAGTCAGCCTGCCTTACACATAGCTCTATTGCTTCTAGTAAATAGAAGAATTTAACCAATTTCCTCTGGCTCACTTCTTATGTGTGTGAACCTTACTGTGTCTTAACCATGTTATTTCCCCGAATCTCTAATGTTGGAAATACATGAGAAAAAGAAGAAAAAAGAGACTTTACGACATAGTGATAAAAGAGGAGGACTTTTCAATACACAGTTTTGCATTTCAGCATCATTTGCTTAACCTGAAGTTCAGTTTTAAGAAAAACAGACAACACTCCAACATAAAATGCTTTTCTGCTCAAATCTCCACAGAGATCAGGAGCCTCTTTTTGAGGCAGCCAAGATGGGTGTGATGAACAGGGTTTTCAACATGTTCTTTATGTCTGGCAAGATGAAATTCAATAAAATCAATACTGTTTGCAAAAAAATCCAAAGCTAACAGCAGAGGACTGTGTTCCTGTCCAAGTTGTTCTGGCATAATTCCATCAATAGTCTTTCCAATATGATTAAGGAAAAAAAAAAAAAATACAAAACAACAACAGCAACATAACACAGAAATCAGTGATGAGAAGCCAACACTGATCCTGTGCTTCACCATAAAGTCCCACAAACTACAATAACACCCGACTACAAAGTTGTGCTACAAAGATAACTCTTAGGAGAAGTCCCAGTCACAAAATAAACCTCTAGAATGACATTTTGCAGAGGACAAAGATGATTCACATGCCAAGGAACAACTGAGCAGCTGGAACATAAATATCATCTATCTCCTCTCAACTGAACAGCACCCAAGAAAACGTTCAAATGAATCCTAAGAAACCCATGATTCATTTTCCTAATAACCTTTTAACACATAGAGAGCCAAACACATAGAAAAATAAACTTCCTTTTATCTATAAATTAAACTAAGAGTTCCCTCTATAAAGAAATACATGATTTTAGCAAACAAGGAACATCATTGCTACTGACAGTCCAGAAAATACCTGGCACTAGATAAGTCAGACATGCTACAGTGATTAACTTACGCTTTGCTTTTAGCTCAGCTCAAGTTGAACTTTCGAGGGCTTTGTTACAGTCAGCAGGACCAAAGCTGATTTTTGCTACAAAATTCCATTTACTTGATTTTTGTTTAGATACATCTTTAGAATCAGCAGTCACTCCCAACTTTTGCAGTAAAACTACCCCTTTTCATTCCTCGTATTAATTTAAGCAACCAGAGGGCAACTAGAGTCAGTTATTCTTCAGATTTTCCTTTTCTATGGGGAAGGATGGCTTGACCAACAACATCAGCTAACTAAGAGACCAAGCACAAAGCTGGCTAGCTACTGCACACCAACATCAGCATAGAGCCCTGAATTGAGCACTGCAGGAAAAAAGATCACCTTTAATCATTACTTTTTCAAACTTCAAAAGAGAAACTAGATTTTAGGTATGTAAATCCACCTCAGAGTTTCAAGTTTTTTCAGATTTCCTGAATATTGTGGCAACTTTGGCTTCAAAATTCTTTTGACTGTTACTCTATAAAGGAAAAGGGGGCTAAGAAAAGAAAAGAAAAAAAAAAAAAAAAAAGGTTGTGAACTTACGCTGAATGTGAATGAACTGCTTTGGTTGTTTAAACTCTCCTTTATACAAACGATTGTAATAGTTGACATTGCTCTCTGCTTCGGGAACTGGAATAACCATGCTCTCTTTCTTTTCTCGGAAAACTTGTTGTGCCGAGATAGCCCGTTGCAAATGGTGTTCCTGCAGGAAGAAAGTTAGAATTTGTTTATTTAGATACCAGCATACACAAGTGCAGATTGCTGACTTTGAATGTGCTCTGAGGCTCCCTTCTTTCACAGAAGTCCATGCAGCCTGGTTTTGCCTATTCCAGGGACTATCATCCACCCATTCACACATATCAATTGCTGAGAAAAGAAGGAGAAAAAAAAAAAAAAGAAAAAAAAAAAGTTTGAACAAAGAAGAGCCTTCTCTCCCCGATTTTGGGTTTCTGGGAGCTCTCACAACCAGCTCCAGCACCCATCCTGCCTCACAACACAAGGTGCCAACACCATAAGCAGCAAAACAGCCCCTTTTGGTAACCTGGTTGCAAGGCAGTCTAGTACACACTTCTGCCTGGCACTCACGCACTCTGTACTATACATTTGGTAAATTTTCTAAAGACTGTACTTTTCCTCTTCTAATTCTATAGAACAACTTTTTTTTCAGGGTAATGTATGAAAACGGATATTTTAAGTTATGTAATCAAAGTTATTTCATAAGTGATAGCCTCTTAAATATTAAGATCTTGCAGAAAGTCTTTTTGCAATTTCTGCAAAGTTAGAACACAACCACAAATCAATGACTGAAAGAGTAGAATAGAAAACCTCTTGTAGCAGATAAAATGACATTAAATCAAACTATCAGGCTCCCAAGTGAATGCTATTAAGACAACCATGCAATCAAATACCTGGTGTTATCTGCCTGAGTTACCACACACTGAGTAATCCTGTCACTCCACCAATAAAACATGTCTTGTAGAGCTTCACAGAACTATGTAGATCGACTTAAATAAAAATGGTTTATTCTCTTGCTGCCCTTTTTCAGTTGTTAATGCCCTTAGAGTTGCCTCCTAGCAGCACAGCACACACAAGAATCCTGCTGAAATGCTGCCAGGAAGGACTTCCGCAGGTTATTTGTCCAATCTCCCTCCCCAAGCCCATCATCACCATCTCTAAGATAGGTCAACCAGGACTTTGCCCAACCCTGAAAACCCTCGATGACAGAGATCCTAGCCTGTACTGATGCCCAGTGTGCGTCCATCTCTGAGGAGGAACTGCAGAATTCTTCCAAAAGAGCTGTGAAGCTTCAGCTGGCCCTGCCCTCAAGTTTCTCAGCATTCACCCAGATGGAAGCTTCACTGCTTGACATGCCGACACCTTCCTCTACAATAGGATGATCAGCAAATATACTTGGGCTGTACTTTTCCATGCCCTTTCTGGAAAGAAGAGAAGTTGACCAGCTTAACCCCAAATCTGCCCTCTGGCTTGCCTTTTCTGAAGTTGGACATAATGAGGTTTTCTTCTGGTCACCACAAATCTCCCTCAGCTATGGAAGTTTTGATAGCTGTTAACTACTGGCCACACAGTCAAGCTTTTCCAGCAGCTTTTGGATTCCTTGCCTTCAGGGATTTCCTCCCTAAATATCCAAAGAACCAAGAATATTTATACCCGTGTTATCTGCATCTTTTTTCCATCTTTTGCATTCTCTCTCCATGCATTTTAAGCAAATTGTGATTCCATATCAGTGATCCACATCTCAGTGCAAAAGGTCCAACAATCAGTTTCCACCATTCTTGATTATTTGCAGAGACATTAAAAGCTCCCTTCATGCTATCCTTAATCACTGGGTAGGACAATCCATTTGTTTCTTCAGAAGATATTAATCTAGATGACTTTTTCACAGTCTGCTCTGTGCAGATCTGTGCTGACTCCTTTTCCTTGCTATTTTATTCTTCTTCTCTCCCCACTCAAACATTTTAAATTACATGAATTCAGCTTACACTTTAAATAAAAATGCAAAGATAGTCTGTCGAGATGATAGCCATACACACAAAACACACCACTGAGCATGAATGCATAGATATGAGTCCCCAGGGCCTCAAGTAATTACTGGGATGTGCCTGGCAGGTACATTCCTAGTTGCAACCATGGGGATTTAAAGGTCTTTACTGGGCTCTCTTAATTCCCACTTTATTCCATGCAGTCAGGGTTTCTGTTTCTTCTTCCCATCCTCTTCCCTTGATCAAAAATAATAGCTGTATCTCTATGTACTCAGAGTCACAGTTCAGGTTATCTGTTGCACCTCCATATAGCAAAATTACATGGAACTGATAACACTATTTTAGAAGCATATTTTATATAGTGGACAATTTTTTTCTCCAAAACTAATTTTCCCTGTTCACAGTCACCATCCAAACCATGCTGTAGTTTTTTTCCTTCCCGTACTTGCTATTTGTGGTGACATTATACTTTTAGAGGCCACAGTGCCTAAAAGAGTTGGCTTTTTTTGCTTTTTTTTTTTTTTTTAATTCAAATACACTGTTCTAATTTGTTCAGATAAATTCCTTTCCACCTTTTCCAGGACACACAATCCCGCACAGTTATTTCAGTGTGCTGTATATAAGAGTACTTGCAAACGAGAGAATTCCTACTCCATTTCCAGTTTGGCATTTTTATTCAGGTCAACATTGCTCAAGTCATAGTTCTGAAAGTACTTAAAGACACAAAGCTCAGAGCTCATTTAAAGACTGATTCATCACAAATTAAATCACTTCAATATCCCACTGCTCCCCAAACAAAACAAACACTAACACTTTTCCAAAATGACATTAAAACTGGCTCATATGGGAGACACAGAACCACGCTGGCCTAAGTAATTAATAGATAAAAAAAGGTTCGACATTTGGAAAAAAGTAACAGACACATGGCAGTTGGGATGCAGAAAATCCTTTTGGCCCAAGCACAGTTTCACAGCTTGCTAAACAATGCAGATGAGTAATTTAGATCCTCAGTTTTTGTAACACTGTTAGTAAACCCACCAAGAGTTCCTAAAGAAAATCTGACAATAGGTCACTTTACTATAAAAAGCCCTCACACACAATAACTTTCAAACAAAGTATATTTAACAGTATTACTGTTACTCACTAACTTCAAACGACAGGCAAATAAACTTTTTTTTTTTTTTTCAAATTAGAATAAACCAAAAATCTTTCTACTGAACATGAAGTTAAGAGGATATTTAAACACCCTAAACAGTTGAGTTTTACAGAGTACAGAATTTACGTAAAATTCTTAAAGGTATCAAGAGAGCTCAATTAAAGCTGAAATATAACCCTTTTAAAAGCTTAAAAGCAAACCTTTCTCACTGAGCAAAGATTTCAAACAAACACAATTTAGACTGTCCCATTTCTCCAATTAGCATCATGACTGATATAGAAATAGCCGTGTTTAATACATGCAAGCTGTTGCTTTAGCATCACTTTAGCTGTTGCTATTAACATCAGTTTTGCCCTCCAGGTGCAGGGTTCACACACCGGGATGCATGCTGGCCACTCAGGTGCAACCTGACAGCAGGTGTGAGCGGTCCCTGCAGTCGCTAACCACAGTGCTCCCTGCAGTCCCTGACAAGGCTCCCCTGCACACAATCAGCATTACTCCATTCCCTGTGCGCTTTGGAGCTCCCAGCCATTACCCACGGCCATTAACATTAACAATACGGCTGGCTGAGAACAAACACCAACTTTTTTTACCAATGCAATTCGGGGACACACATTGCAAGCCTGGCTCAAGCTCAAGCGTCAGAGGTGGAGCAAGATCCCTCTGCTGTCCCATCCTTCCAGTCTGGTGATGCCAAAGATTTTAACGATCATTTTCCATCTGAAAATTTCTTCAGTATGAAGAAAAATAACGAGGTTAGAAGAATATTACCTAGAGAAGTAGTGATGTATCCTCTTTTTTAACCCGATAGAGCTACATTTACCCTGCAGAACAACACACTTGATCCTACAGATAGGTTTCCTTCTTTCCTTAACCTTACAGCCAGTCTGTCCAATACCCTCCTTCAGTATGAAGCACTTCCTTTGAAGTAAATGGGCTAAGTTTTCGGATGTGTGTGTTTTCAGATCCCTATGGTTGAATGCCAGCTTCTTACTGAAAAGCTGCTCTTTGCCTTACTTACGAAACTGCAGTAGGCCATTCTGTATTGAGTTCAAGCATCCAAGGAGAAGAAAGTTCAGAGCAAACCAACATTTCTGTCCCCTCCTCCATCCCTCAAAATTATATAAGCAACAGTACATACACATATTTTTAAGTAAAGCTACTGCAACATCTTTATTCACATTTTCCAATTTTTGTAGTTTGCTGTTTTAATACACTTTTGCTATTATTAAGATTTTGTGGTAGTAAGTACCCAAGTATGCTGTTGTTTACTGTGACACTATTTAGAAAAAAAAAAAAGTTGTTAGTCCTTCCACAACAGAGTTCGAGGACACACAATTTAGATTAAAATTTGCAGTGCTGCAAATACTGCTAATGAAAGAAGTATCTCCTCTGATGTTACCAAGACACAAGCGAAACAAAACATAGCACCATGTAGTTGATAAATTGATTCGCTCAGGAAGATAAGTGGTTTTAATTCTGCAGCACTCCACTAAAACTATGTAAAATCTGAAAGTAAATGAAAAAAAAAAATCAATTTACTAACAGATTTATTTACTCAAAATAAGCAATCTCTTGCATAGCCTAGAACCGGCCTTGCATTTTGCCTGCAATCCAGAACAGAACCAGAGCAAAGGAAGGAAGGAAGGAAGGGGAACTTCACCAAAGCCTGATTATAATACTAAGACACAGAAACTGTTAGTTGACATTTTTATATTTAATATGGAGACAAAAAAACAAAAGCTATAGAATTAATACAAAGTGTGTACCAGACTTGTCTTTTAATATTTCAACAGTAGCTATCATAAAGCAAGTTTTAGGGGGCATCTGCCCACAGTACTAACAAAACAAAAACAAAACAAAACAAAAAAAACCCTCAAACCCCTTAGTGTCAGGAAGCCCATGAAGTTACTATTTTTCCCCTATCTACATCTATAAAGATTTCCAAGATGGAAGCTCAAAGAGAACGACCACCTTTTGCTTTCTCCTGTAGTTAACCCATTCAGTTCTTAACTGTCTCGAAAAACACAGCAATGAAATGTTATCCTCCTCTGCACAGAGGCCTTTATGCTTTCTGTTCCCACAGGATTACTGGGAGAACTCTTCTCAAGCTGACAGCAGCACATGAGCAAAATTCTGAAAAAAAAAAAAAAAAAATCATTGACTCCGGGACATGTAGATTTGTGTAGTAGGATTAAAACAATGACCAATTATCTGCAACATGGTTGACTTCTTGCCCTGGTGCAATCATAAGTAGAAGTGAATCTGAGCAGCTGAAAGGTTTATTAATCATTAAATAAAAAGTATGAGCAAGCAACAAAGATTTATATACTGACTTCAATCTAATGCACTTGAAACAAAGCCATTTTTATACAACAAATTTCTCTCTACTAGCTGCACTGGATGTTTCTCCTCTTGTAGAAAGAGGCACAAAAAGCCCTCAGCAAACTGGAGACAGTATGGTGATCCCTCACAGCAAAGGGAGAAGATTCCCAAAAACAACCTCTCAATTCCAGTTTTGGCTATATCATTTTTTCCAATTTAATTCCTCAATTTCAAAAAAAACTCTGAAGACAGAGCATTCATCCACTCCAATCAATCTGTTCCTCTATTAAGACTCCTTGTAAACAATTATTAGCACCAAATGTATCAAACCAGATACTTCTATTTATTTTTCACTCATTTTTAATAATCATAAAAAACACCCTCCTCCCTCCAATCTTCCTTACTGCCACATGAGGACTACAAGAAAATAAATGGTGAATTAATGTCAGATTGCTGACAAGCCACTCAAAGACAGTGGCAGAAATCAAAACATGCTACACTACCCTAAAAATTCACAGAAGCCCTTTAATGGGTGAGATACCAATGAGGATACACACACTTTTCAATTGCTTTCTCCCTTTCTTTCAGTTCTCAAGTGGTTATAATCTCACTAAGTAATACTAGTGCTATCTAAACGCTGAGGAGAAACTATTCCTTAAAGACAACTTGTCTGAAAACTATCTAAGAATGCTGATGAAGGCTGAAAAGATACAATAGAAAGGCCACAAAAAATAGCTGGGCTGAATTCTTTATACAACACTAGGTGTCTAGATAGAATTAGCTGACATGGGACCTGCGGATACAGAAAGTCCAACAAGGACTAACACATGCCAAAAACTTTCTTCATTTCCTCTCTGACAGTCTGAAAAAGATGTCCTTCCATCACCCTAAGTAATAATAGACTCAGAATAATTGCAAGATGCCCCAGCAACTACCCTCCCCAGTGGAGCAAGCAGCAATATGGGAACAAGCCATCTCTCATTCCTATAAATGGGACTTCACAAATATGTTAACAGCAGAAATCACTGTTTATGAAATGGGAAGAAAGAAGAAAAACAAACAAACAACCCACCACTCTCCTAGAATACTGTATTTCAAAACTACATTTAATTAGTCAAATATCCAAGCTGTCAAAACTCAATTTGAAGTTCCATTTAATGAAATTATTAAAAATTCCCTTTAGATAGACTGAATATGGCACTTCGTGAAAAACTTTTTTTCCTGAAGAGCTTTGTTCTGAGATGCCTTTTTACAGCATTTAAAGAGAAAACTGTTACAAATTCTGTAATAATTTATTTTAAAAGTAGCTATCTAGTTCCATTTAATACATTTTTATCATTCATTATATAACAAATGCTGTTTGTATACACAAAAGAAATTACTGAACTACCTCTCAAGAACTCTTTTTTATTTTCTTGCTTCAATTAATGTAACTAGATTTTCCCAAATCAGGCAGAGCTGAGATAGAAGGATACAGGCTCACTTACATAAATTCCCTCCCTCAATTTTTATGTAATTTAGTCTGCAGTGGCTAAGACATCAGGGGCTGGACACCCCATGCAGCAGGTTACCTGCTCTTCACATTTGTCAGAAATGTGACCAGTAGCAAAGCAACTGTGGTACCTTATCGTGAAAGATCTCATTTTGAATCTAAGTGCATAAACACATGCTGCTGTTAAGTGAAACACCTGCATTATCAAAATAATAGTAATTTACTGTGATCAAGAGAACCTGCTGGCTTTGCAATGAAGCTACGAAGAATTTGGATGCCAGACTCTCAGGGATGGACTTTCCTGGAAAGTTTCAGGCATAACCTTGGAGTTCACGAACAAGTCAGTAGCAGCACCTTTTTCCTACATGTCTATTAAGTCCCTTCCATGTGTGTTTGTGCATGTGTGTATGCATGCCTGTGCATGTATATACGTGTGGGGCGGACAACATCTCTCTATCCACCCTTTTTCTTGAGAAATAAATTTACAAAGCACTTATCATACAAAAACAAAACTGGAAGTATACACACTGATACCAGGCTGTTTTAGTTTTATGGAGTTTTTAAGACAAGCATCCTCAAAGTTATGAAAAGCAGAGTGATGAACACAAAAATGCCCCCTCCTATTACAAAAGGTCAACTTAAAGAAAAAAAAAAGTCTAAAAAAAGACACACTTAATCTGATCACTACCTATCACTGCTAGACTAGTGAAATATTTTACTTCTGTTTAAAGTTCACACATGTAAATCACATAGTACTGGTGCTTCAAAGTAGAAAAATTTGCTTTGCAATTCAGATTTTTTTTTTTTTTTTTTTTTTTTTTTAGCTTTTCCCATTTGTGTAGCTGAGACTTGCAAGTCTCAGCTTGCAGAACAAACGCAAACTAGTTACATAACTGTCCACCACTGACTTGAATCAGAACTGCACCAACACAGGTCATAAAAATCTGAACTAAAAATCTGATTTTTCTGTGAACTAGCCCCTTCTGCTCCTTTACATTTAGGACAATTCTGCTGAGCACAGAAAAAATATTTTAAACCGATACATGGACTAACATTAAAAGGTGACCATTATTTAACAAAATAACTTATTTTGGAAATTAATCAAAATCAAGATTTTAAAATAACACATTATAACACTGCATTTCTTTTTTGACTCAGAACTACTCAAAACTGAACACGAAATTATGACACTCTACACCAATATTACTTTTGGTTTCTTCAAGTGATTATCTTGAATTCTTGCTCCCTTCACTGGTAATAATTCAGTTCTGGTTCAATTCTTCTCTAATCTGTTACAAACATTTCAGCTCTACAATCTGTCTTGACCAAAAACTATTTCTGTGACACCTAATATTCAATTGTAATTTTATTTATGTAAATATTTAATGTGTTCTTTATCTTTGAAAAAGTTGAATGGCTAGACAAATATGCTAAGGCACCAAACTATTCAGATAAGCATAAATAAGGCATAGTATGTTAGTTCTCCTGACAAACTCAATTACAAATAGCCTTTGAATAGTTAGTAGCTGAAGTGATCTTTCTTACAAAAAATAACTGATACCAAAATGAACATAAGCAGATATAATGTTTGTAAATTTGAGCAATTAAAATAGGACACTTTAACTGACATAATCAATACAAAAGCTTTATGAAAAACCTGACTACTCCTCAATTTTGTCAAATGGGAGCAATATGAAATCAAGCACCATATAATTCAAACCCTACTGAGCTGGCCGAGATATTTCTTCCCAGAGTAATTTTAAACTGAAGGAAAAGGAAAAATTACTATGCACACTTGAGAAGTTCCAGACCTGACAAGAAAGCACAGACAGGCAAACATCTTAAAAGATTCTGAAATGTAGCTAACCTTCCCTCCTGGCATTTCACCTCATCCTGAGGAACGGCACCTACAGGTGAAAATTGCTACCTGAGGAGCAGAGGTGCCAATCTGCCCTGACCGCCAAGCACTAAAGATTCCAGTGTTCTCTAGTAAGGACTCAGGCACCTCAACCAGTTAAGGCAGATTTCACAGACCTGGGTTAACTGACCCTACCCACACTGCTCCATTCTGCAGCAAAATGTGGCTTTATCTAAATTAAGGATGTAGTTGTAAGATAGGAGCTCGAATCCACCTAACCCAAGCATGACACAGACAGGGCAGTCCCCCACTCCTCCATTCCCAACGCTTGCCCTTTGCCATGCCATCAAGGATGCTCCTCTTATCTGTGATGGGCTTCCACCTCCCACTCTCCAGGCAGGTTGGCCAGGATTTAGGAAAGCACAAACAAGAGTAACCATAAGGGACAAGAAAGTCAAAAAATATCCCATGACTGCTAGCACAGCCCACAGCTAGACTGGCTTAAATGTTTTAGAAGTCCGTTCCAAGAAGAAGCTCAGCTACAAGATAGCTATTAAGTGTTAATGTGCTAAGCTCTAAAAACTGAGCATGGGTTCGAGTTTTAGCAGCAACCTTCACATCATTTGGCTTCATCCACATAACTACTCACAGCAAATTAAAAGAAAACTACTCAAATTAACAACTCACCAGTTAACATGCCAGTTAAGTCACTCAATTTTGCCATTCAGATTGGCTCAAAAAATCCACAGAAGTACTTTCATCCCCACTGCCCTGTCAAGCTCAGGCAGTCCAAACAAACAATTTTAAGGGCAAAATATCCTTAGCAAATAGAGTATTATAGAGTACAAGTGGTGCACTGACAAGAATTTTTTCCACTCACAAAAATATTTTGCAGGTGAATGCTAAGGAAGGATAGAGGATGACAGCTGAAAAGTGAAATAATTGCTGGGAAATGTAGTTTAAAAGTGCACTTGTGAGGAGTGCACAGCATGATGCAGTGGGTCTCAAAGGGAGGGAGAAAAGTACAGAACCTGAATGCAGCAAAAGAAGCCTCAAAAATACAGGTGAAGTTGAAAATTCTAAGAGTAAAGCACCCCATTACCGAGAAGACTTGGAGCAAAACTAAAACGCAGCATTGTCATCACCCGCTACCATTCAAAGGCCTCAGAACATGCACAAAAATGCTAAAGGTGCTGAAAAAGTAAGCTTCTAATGGTAGCAAGAGGATTTTTGTTCTCTTGTAGAGCCATTTCATTCCTCTAAAATGAAATCAATTTCTTTCCTAAGGGTAATCTGTTGTCCTGAGTGCACTTTGCATGAAAGTGCTGGTTTTTGATGATCTGCACTTGCACGATCATAAGAAAATTTCTCAGAGAATTTTTAATTTATAGAATATTCACACACTTCTAAATTGAACTATCCTCTGTTTATTCTTTATTTTACCCACTGCTGTCATGAACAAAGTCCCTCATTTGTAAGCAACTTTGAGGGTTAACTGCAGGTCATGAAATCATTTCCAACACACAAATCTCTCAAATCAGAACAGGCTCTGTAACAGTGAGTCCACACAAGGGGTCTTATTATTTGCACAACCCTCATTTGTCCTAATATTCCTGAGCTACATAAACATTTAAGGATACTGCAAATAATGTGTATGTGAAATTTACTTAATTATTTATTAATAAACTCAACTGTTTAAATTTGACAATATTCAAGTATAACTCAGCTTTTAGGGTGCTACCCAAAGTTATTAATAAACTAATTAGACAGGTGCTGATTTTTTTTTCTAAAAAGTTTAAACTAGTGAAAAAATATGCCAACATCCACATTAAGATAACAGTTTTAAATAAAAAAGAAAACCCACACATACTGTATATACATAGTATACATATATATCTTACTATACGTACAGTAAGAACTTTGTTGCTGCAATTGCATAACCGCTTGGAAGGCTAACTGGTCCATTTTCTGCCCATTCAGAGCCCTCCCTCAGGAGAGGTACATGTTTACTACAGAGGACTCTATACCATTACTATAAGACTGTACTTTTAAGCAGCGTAACACTACTACATATGGTGTCTGCTCCATGGTGCATATAAATATATATATATACACACACAGGCTTCTAAGAAATGAATAGAAAAAGCAGTCTATCTCTTCATGTGAAAAAGGTACTTGAGCAGCAGCTTGAAAGGATAATACCCAGCATTTCTGTTCAAACAGGAGCAGAACACCGAACACTTGGATGGAAGTGCAAACAACATTCCCAGAGCTCTCTTCCCTTCTAGGGATGGGAAGGGACAGCAATGGTATGGAGTGGGGAGATCATAGTTTCACAAACTCAGCTATGAAAAGAGTCCTATATAAAATGGATTCTTTGCTTAGTTATTTCAACATAGATTTATTACAGCGTTTCTCCCACAATGTTCATTAACACACTACCCATCTCGTTTTCTTCCAGCACCTTTAAAACCAAAATCTGAGTGCCTCAGAAGGCACCAAATAGCTATTTCCAATCAACACCTTAATACTTCATTCTATTTCTTGAAGTCACTTGTTTAGCAGGACTAGCAACAGAACCTAGTTTCTCTAAGAGATACTACCATCATTATAAAGTTAAAGCTACGTAAATATTTCAAGACACCTACTAGTTAGCAAATTAATTAGTACAAATAATTATTGTTAAGTTGTGAGAGAGAGGGAAGGAAAAAATAACTTTCTATCAAAAAAAACCTTCTTATTTTCATGAAAAATGAAAGCAATCACCTTCAATACTTCCACATCCAAAGCAGCCTTAAAAGAGGTACATTTCCCAGCAAGATGTCAGTGTCTCAAGTGGGGAAGACTCAAGGAGGAAGATAGATGCCATTAGCTGACCTCCAAAGGCAGATTTCATTGCAGAAAAGTAAGCAGTATGGAAGCAATCAACACATATCCAAGGAGTAGAATATATACAAAAAACAAGGCTACTGGCTTTCATACTGCAAGTAACTGTAACATGTGAGCAACTCCGTTTCCTTTCACAGAGGGGTGACATTGTCTCTTAATATCTAACTGTACAAAAAAATATAGAAGCTGGAAAATGTGTACGTAAGTTTTTAAACATAAGCAGAAGAGCCAAAAAGTCTGACTGCCTGGTTTCTTCTGGTTCAGTAATTTGCCTTTTGGAACCCCTGGCTATAAGCAAACCTGAGCATATTTTCTCTGGGGTGCTGTTCACTACAACACTATTATGAACTGGAAATGTGATCATTTAAGAACTGAACTAGAACAGAGCACCACTGAAGTCTCCAACCAATGTGTTTATTCTCACACGTGCAGGATGAAACCAGTCCATGAAAAATTAAAAGGTTTCTACTGATTCATTTTGCAACAACAACAAAAACAAAAACAAAAAAAAAAAAGAGAAGAACTGCTTGGATGTAAAGATAAATTCAGGAGAATGTGACAGTAATACAGAGTCAAAAATCACATGCTTAAAAAAAAGCACCACCAGAAAAATAAAATTAGCAATCATCTTTATGCATACGTGTGTATATATATATATATATATACACACACACACACATATAAGTGCTCCTGACTGAACTCTTATAGTTCATTGTATGAGCAAAAGTATCCAGCATAGTACTCTGTATCAGCAGAAGAATTCAAGTAAAGGTGGCATTTGTGCAAAATTAATGCTTCCTGCTTTAAATGGAGAAGCAGTGTGGTATTTTAGAAGCATCACCAGCTCCACGATGTCTGGAAAGCCAAATTGTGAATTCAAGGATTCAAGTTTCCAGTGTTACAATGGAAACAGAATGAACTAAGAAACTGAGAGTGAGAGCAGAAGACAAAGAAAGAGGAGAAGAAGGAAAAAAAAAAAAAAATATTTCCAGATTTTCGAAACACTGAAAAATTGAACACTACATTAAATGACTGACAGATAATCCCGAGGTGATTACTCAAGGACCGAAAACAAAATTCACTCCTTTTTATTCTTACTCAGTCAGCATTTTAATAACCTTAACTATGTCCCTAACTTGCTATTCATGCCTTGTATAACCTTAGCCTTATCATTTCATGTCAAACCTAGCTATAAATAAATATATGTTCAAACAAGAATTTTGAGGTGTCCCTTCAGAGAGCTCCGATAGAAAATACAGGGATTTCTGTATCTGACATGCCCAATTACCACCATGCTTTTAACTCTGGAACAACTCAAAGAAAGTTAAATCCACCTCAGATCCCTCAGGTCGAATCTGTCTCATTATTAGCCCTAAAAAACACTACTCAACAATAATATATTTCAAATTAAAAATAAAAAAATAAAATACAGATAATTACAGGATAAGCAACAGACCCAATACCTTACATATTTTGCAATTTCCTCCTTCTAGTAGCAACAATTCATTAACATTATTAGTAATAGCCAACATAAATTGCTCCTGCTTTAAAACTAATAAAAGTACCTCTTCCTACTTTTGCTTAATGGTGACTCTCCTTTTATATGAAATAAATACATGAAAAAAAAAAAAAAAAAGCTTTTCCTGAGATTTAATTTTTGTTAAATTATAAACGCTTTTTAACATAAACATGCCACATACTGGAGGCTTCATTTCACAGCTGGAATCTCCAAGTGAATTACAACATAAAAATGAGCTGCTGATCTGATCTCAAAAAGGTTGCGTGAGTGCATGCAAATCTCTAAGACACTAAAATGAGAAAAAACAAAATCAAGAATAATAATCAAATAAAAAAATTAAAGATGCACACCCTCACATTTATCAACAATGCTCTTTGTAATGGGATGACTGGTGTTTTATATTGTGCTTCTCAGACAGTGATTGTATGACATTTTAATGCAAATAATCACAGCAGTAGGATAAGAAATTGATGAAAGAGCACCCCAATCTTCAAACATTGCTGTGTTCCAGAGACACTACTGTTTATTTAAATAAAGAAATTTATTACCAAAACCAAATCTCATTAAAGACAAGCGGATTAAAGTCTGCATTTTTGTATATACTAAATATGAATTGTGAACAGAGCAGCTCATATACCTAGCAAGACTGGGGTTGTAAAGAACAGCAGGTCAGATGCACCGACCAACCATAGCTATTCTAAAACTTGTAAGCACACAACTATTTCCAGGTAAAACCCAGATGTGGAAGATAACATCCAACCATACAATCCACTGAACCACAAGATCCTTCCGACTTCCCTGAGGGATCCCAGAGACACAGCAGCACACCAAGGTTAGAGCAGAACTGGGGCCACAATAACACAAACTTTGCATCTTTGCACAGATTTAAGTCATGAGCTACCCTAACAGTTCAGCTGGCTCTTACAAGACACATTCCTGGCAGAAATGAGAGTTTTCCTGAGATCTGAGACACCTAAGTAATTGAGATACCCAAAGAATATGTGTATATACCCACCCTGCCCAAGTCCTTCTCAAAATAGACCAGATCACATTTTAGTAACACTTAAAATGATAAAAGCTGTTTCAAATGAAGTCTCCATCTACAATAGCCTTTCACAGAGTGCTTTAGATGACACTAACAAAAAGCTACATCAAGAATTATTTGTGCAACTCAGGGAAAGCTCATCCCTGAAGTGAAACTGTCATTAAGTGGCAATAACAGAAACAATCTATTAGAGTTAATACTCTTATTTGGCTGATATATATATAGCATTGTGCTTATATATTGCTCCAACGACCACTTTGTTTTGAGATTAGGGCATAATGAGTCAAATGCAGACCCATTTCAGGGCAAAAGAAAACCCCTCAATGTTACAAGAGAAACATTTTGGTCAAACACTATAGTACTATATTAAAGTACAAATCTAATCCTCTTCATTTAGGCATCCTGCAAGTTGCTTAATTGCTTTAACTCTTGGAGAAGTTTTCCATCAACAAATTAAAAAAGCCATTTATTAAGAAAATAATCTTAAAAAAAATCATTGTTTTTAAACATCAAATGCTAACAGAGAAATGCAATGTAGCGTCCACTGAAATCTAAGAATTCCCCCCTCACACACACAAAGATTGCTTCATCAATACCACATCAGCGTGCACTTAAAATATGCTCACATATTCTAGGACAAAGTCACTCGTTTCAAGTTTTGTTTGCTGTGTATGACAGATTGCACCACGATGAGATAAGTAGCAGAGGAAACCAAAGGTGGGAGAAAGAAGGACTTGGTTTGATATCGATAGTCAAGTGGGAAAACCAATGGGAAAGGCACGAGGCTTCCTCTGACAGCTGCAGAAAAACCAATCCACAGGCACAGAGGTTTGGCTGAGGCGGAGACAGGGATTCATTCAAGAAATTCTTGAGGGTGCCTTTACTATCAGCTCTACATGCAAGCACAGACACAGCAGGCAACAGACTAAGTCTAGGCTAGACATAACTTCAAGCAGCACAAGAGCTAATATTAAGAAAAAAAAAATAAAACACAACTGCACGTGCAAACAACAGAGTTGTGGGCAGGCGTTTTCAAAGTGCTGCCCCAATGCTTTGAAAACACTAAGAAACTTCACCCGAACAGGACTAAACTTTTTATTGCACTAGAGAACGGAGATAATGTATCCCGCTTGCATTTCTAAAGCAAGCCGTTTAATCAAAAATAATACGGAAGAGTTATAAAAACAGAAATGTAAATGCCTAAAAGGGTAGTAGCCAGTGCAGCGCGCCTAGCTGGTGAGTCTGACAGCTGGTGTGCACGCTGCAGCAGGAAGCGCTGTTATGTTATTTATTTATTTAAAGTAAAGAGAACGGAGATAATGTATCCCGCTTGCATTTCTAAAGCAAGCCGTTTAATCAAAAATAATACGGAAGAGTTATAAAAACAGAAATGTAAATGCCTAAAAGGGTAGTAGCCAGTGCAGCGCGCCTAGCTGGTGAGTCTGACAGCTGGTGTGCACGCTGCAGCAGGAAGCGCTGTTATGTTATTTATTTATTTAAAGTAAGGGGGGG
>VWPW01008057.1:1897042-2022912 GCA_013389825.1 Crypturellus undulatus | reverse complement strand
CGTCGCGGCGCCCGTGCGAACTGCCGCGAACCGGGACGCGGAGAAGATGGCGGAGCAGGGCCCCACTTGCGGCGCCGGGCGGCCGCTTACGCTGCGCTCTTTGCGCAGCGCCCCGCAGAAAGCGCGCGGCGGCGCGGCGGGCCGCGTGCGTAGCGCGCTTGGTGAATAGCGGCGGCCTATTTCCCGTGAGGAGGGGAAGGGGGGGGGGGGCGCCTGGTAAACAATGGTGCCCCCCCGGCGCGGCCGCCTTACCGATTCCTCCTCCTTCTCCATGCCCGTGGGCATCTGCGGCACGGCGCGGTTGATGGAGACGCAGTCGTTGAGGTCGGGCATGTCCTTGCCGCGGTAGATGGGCAGCGGTTTGGCGGCGTCTAGCGCCCGGGCTCGGAAGGAGAGTTTGCTCATTGTCTCCCCCTCACAATAACAGCCCGGGGCCGGGCGGGCGGGCGAGGGGGGGGGAGGCCCCCTCACTGCGGCCGCGCCGCCGCCGCCTGCCAGCCGCTCGCCGAGCCGGTCCGCAACACCATGGAGGGTCCCCGCCGCCCCGGCTCAGCTCCCCGCGGGGCCGCCCGCAGCTCACGGCGCGCGCCCCGCAGCGCTCAGCTCCGCGCCGGCCTCGCTCGCTCCGCTCCCTGCGCCATGGCCAACATGGCGGACATTAACCAAAGCGGCCAGCGATCCCGGCAGCCAACGCGAGAGCTCGGAGCGGCCCGCGGGGGGGGGGACGGGGGGGGACGGGAAGGAGGAAGGCGGGGGGCGCGGTGCGCGCGCACCTCAGGCTGCCGGTGATGGCGGAGGCGGGAGGGGACGGCGGTCGGGGCGCCGCTGGGGTCTGGATGTGCCTTTGGATGTGGGGAAGGAGGAAGCCCGCTGTCCATCTCCTGCCTAGTCCGTTCTTCATCCCCCCCTCCCCGCCCTGCTTTGGGATGGAGCGCGCCGGCAGCGGCGGGTGGGCGGCCGCGCGCGCGCCGGCCGTTGGGAGCCGTTAGGAGCCGTTAGGGCCGTTAGACAGCGCCGCTTCCTCACGGAGCCCTGCGGCCGCCCCTGTCTCGGCCGGGGCATTGGTACCACAGGCATTTTCTCCGCGAAACGCTCGGCATGAAGGAGGGCTTGTCACGAAAGCACCTGGCATCCGCGAGTCGGGATGCGCCGCGCGCCCGCGTTAATGCGCTTTTAGCGTGTCCCCCACCTCTCGCCGCGAGGAGGTGGCCCCATCCTCCGGGGACGCTCTCAGGGGCCTCAGGCGGGCTGTGGCTGCCCAGCAGCACCACTGTCAGCCGTGGCAGATGTGTCCAACAGCAAAGCTTAACGCTTCTGTGTATTTCCTAACTCAGGATTATTCAGGCTCGTTTTGGGGGAGGATTAAAACTTGAATAGTGAATTCCCATAGGTTGACAGACGGTAACTTGCTGGTGCATAGCTCCCCTCAGGTGCACGATGTGAGGAGACGGGCAGCCACGCGCATCCCCCTGAGCGCAGCCGCTGCTACTGCGCTCCCCTCGTGCTTCAGCCTGAGGCAGGAGAGGGGAGAAGGTCCAGGGGATGCGGAATGCAGAGTTTTGCATGTGAGAAAATTTGTACTAAAGTTTTCTCCATATCTGACATTCCTTAAACTTCACACCTCTGTGTGCTGTATGTGCTGGCACTCTTTTACTATAAGAATGCCCTGTTCCTCTATGGTTTATCATACTTCCACAGTACGCTAATATGACCCAGAACAAGTCATCCAGCTTTCAGTATGCCCACATCGAGAGAATCATCCTGAACTACACACAGGAAACAAAGCCACAGCACTCTCCCCTTCCAGAGCTTCCCACGTTTTTCGAGTGTATTGACTTAAGTCTGCAAAGCCCTTTGGCTTTAATGGCTTTAATACTTCAAATACCTCAGCACTTGCATATTAACTTTACAGCCTGAGATAGGAGATGTCAGTGCAGTCTTCTGCCTCTGGAGCTAGCTCACACTGTTAGTCAAATAAAACTAGACTATGTTCACTTTTGAAGCTCAGTGCAGCTGTATTTAACACTCTGTTTTGAGGCATTTTGTTTTGTTTTGTTTTCTAAAAGACTGACTAAATAAGTTCAGTCTGTGAATTGTAGAGTGGTTTGGAGTTTATTAATTATCTGATACATTTCTTATTTATAATGAGTTTTATACAGAAATGCAACCACTGTTCATTATAAATCCAGTATTTGCAAAATGAGGAGTGAAGAATTTCATCAACTAGAGAGAGAAATAATGGAAATGCAACAATCATGCACAAGAAGAAAAAAGACACAAAAGTATCTTTACATAACCCATAGACCTGCATTAACTCGGGAAAGCGATTCTGAAATTATATTAGCTACTTCTATGAAAACATTAGGTTTATGTTCAATAATAATCATGAACAAAAGCATTAAAAAGTAGGAGAAAGGGAACAGGAAACCAAACTTTGATACATGGCCCTTAATTAATTTACAGTCTTCATACAGAAGTGTATCAGAGATCAGAGAGCTAAGTGCCAGTGCTATGTGCTTACAGCTGCTGGAACTGCAGGAGCCTCACTGAGCTGCAGCTTTGGAGAATATTCCAGGAGTGAGGCCGTGCAGAACCTGCCTGTGCCGTGGGTATTCCAACCAGGTAAAGAGATCTGCAGCAAATCTCTCAATCTACCATTACTGAGAATCAGGAGCAGTTCTGTTGTGGAAATTACTGTGCAGAGATTCCAATCTGAAATTCTTTCTGCAGTTGAAATTTGATTACTTTTTTCACAACAGCTTCCAGCAAGGTTTCTGTTTGCACAAATGGTTAAAGTTGTGTCATTTACAGTTTATCATTTATAGTTAAGCACCATTTCAGAAGCAGCCACATTTCCACCACCCAAAATTGATTTGATATCCCCAGGTTGATTCACAGTTGCTTGGTAGCAGCTGAAGGTTACCATTTTTCAAGGAGTAATTTCCATGCTCTTCTGCATAAACACTGGATTTTCAGTCTTCCTATGCAGCACTAGAAGATCGATATTCAGATCTTCAGTCAAATTCAACTACAGCCTCTTCCTGAGGGGAAGTCTTTACATCTTGTTCATCCTTTTAGCTCTGTGTAGCAATATAGTTCCACCCACCACTTGTGGCTGAGAAAGTAAAAACTGAAATAAGGATAGGGTAGTTGGCAAAGTATATGGGGACATGAACTCCAGTGTCAGTAAATAAAATGCATTTTCAGTTCATGATTCATGAATTTTCAGTATGAACACCCATTATATAGCTACATTGTTGCAGCTTGCTATACAAATAACGTGCACTCTAAAGGATTAGTTTAACTGCATGGGACAGGCAGTTCCTCCTGAAGTGCTTCCTCAAGTGGCTAAATGACAAGAAGGACTTTCCTCTTTCTGCTTCACTTCTAGCAAGAAAGAGGCATTTTATATGAAGTCATAATATTTTTTTCAGTTTTTGCTTTTTCAGTTAGCAAAACTGAACCATAGGTACTAATAACCTTTCTCCTTTTCAGTACGTATTTTTTTCCTTTTTCACTGCTTAAACCAAACCAACCAACCAAACAAACAAAATGTAGCATATTTACCCTCAAGGAGGCTCGTGGTCCTAAAGCCATCCCATTATTTTATTTTTATATACAATGCACTTAAAAAAAAAGATGCCTCATAGTATATTGTTTTATATATATATATGTGTATATATATAAGATCAAAATAAAAAGTATTGCACATAGCTGAAAACATGAGTAAAACTAAAATTTCAACTTACATGAATACTTTAAGTAGCTTAGCATTCAGTCAGAGCCATACATCTTCTTAGTATATACTCTTTTGCCTTAATCAGGTAAAATTAAAACAGATTTCAGATGTGAAAATAATTGTCAGCCCTACTTGACCTATAGATAAAATAACTTATTTCTGATGCACAAACCAAGGAAACGACGTCTCAAACAAAATCACTTGTTCAGTAGTTGGATTCTAAATTATCTTCATGACAATTTATTTTTATTCCATGTTAAATAATGCAGTTGAATGTGCACCCTTGTATGTTGCATGGAGCAAAAAGACAAAGTTTTGTTTAAACACATATATCTACGGAAATCTGTTAGAGTGAGGCTGAAAAAGAAATCCAGGAAGAACTGCTGACTTGACTCACTACAATTATAGTAGTATTTGTTTTAGCCATTATTATTTTTCAAATTTCCCAGCCTGTTGTTATGTGTGATAAAAGATACTTGTTTTATTGCAAGCATACCATTAACAATATGATAACCAGTAATATAGAATGGCATAAAACTTCAAGGATACTGTCATAAGATGGTAGGAAAAGTATATATCATATCATAGATGCAGGCAGTGGTGTTTTCTTACACAGCTAACATAGCACACTGGTTTTCATTTCCATTTGTCTGTAGTGATGTTTAACAAAAAAGAATACTTGGTCACGCTGTACTTAGTTGATTAAGGACTGGATTGTATCTGAAGGTCTCTTTGCAAGTTTTTTCTTGCTAATAATTTACAGCTTGCTGTATTCATCTTATGTGAGGCAGAAGCATTGTTTATGGACAATTATGTTAAGAATTCTCCATGTGCTTTACTGCAGCATGACATATCATGAGCATTTAATAGTTCTTTGTTTTATATGTGCTGCTTCCTTCTAAGTACAAGGTAGAAAGAAGCATAAAAATCTGCAGAGACGTTATAGAAATACAGATTCCAGAAGTGGTTAATGGTCTCTGAAATAGCATGGTATAGTTCAGTCTTGTGGGGTGTTTGAAACTTTAATTAATGTATTATATTAAAAGTTAAGTAGAATTTTAGGATGCTAATGACTTTAAATGCACAGAAATAATCATCTAAATAGAGTGTATAAAAATTATTTCTGAATATAAATCTTTTGCAACACTCGTGAAAGCCTAAAGAGAAGATTATGAAGGTAATGATGGTGATTCTGTGCTCAGAAGGCAAATGTTTCCAATGTCATTGACACAACTATTGTGTATTCAGGGTTCCTGTCGTGGCAGCAGAAGCAGCAGCCTCATTATAAGAAGTTTTTGATCTCATGTTTAAGCAGAGCTAGAAGAGAGCCTAAATGTAGCGAGGAGGCTGGCTGAGTAACTTCAGCACAGGGAAAAGTGATGGGCATTCTAGGAGATACATGAATGGACTAGGAGTCTTTTTAAAGGTTATGAAGTCCTTCTTTCTCCCTATGTCTGAAAACTGCTATTGAAGTGAAAGGAACCTCTGTCCTATTCATTTCAAAGGGGTTTTTGTCAGGAAAAGAACTTGATCAAAGTAGCTACTAAGCATGCTTAGTGGCTAATGTTCACAGTTAAATATATCAGCTGTTCCAAACCATTTCTATTACAAATGTATTCAAACGATTTAGGGGACTGGCTGCCTGCACATTTTCCTCTTTCAGGTCACCAAAGGCCATCAGCTCAAACCTGAAACCTACTCTGGAATAGCTTCTTGGGAGGCTGTTAGATTTAAAGCATTGAATGAAAATTAGAAGATTGAAAATCAGAGTCCAGTAGCAATAGGCACCATGTAAAACTAATAAAAAGGCAACTATGAAAAGAGCTTGTATCCAAAATTTATAGCTGGAAGATCAGGTGATGAAAAATTCCTGAGCTAGGAAGCATCGGAAATCTCCTGATTTAGGAGTCATATACCAAAAATACCTATGTCAAGAAACAGGTTTAAATTCGCAGGAATTATCCTTTATATGTGAAGGTTACCAAAGGTATTGGAGAGGTCACCAATTCTTTGACAGAACCTGGTGCAGCTGTTTCCTATTGAATATAATTTTGGATTCCTAGTCGAAAATCCACTCTTGGCTGTGCCGTTTTATTACACTATTCAAGTTAACAGCAGTCCAATTATGAAACCAAATGAATTTGTCTTACACTCCATAAACCTCTGCAACTCTGTGACAAACGACTTCCTTAAGTGACACAGGTTACACAGACTGGAACAACTAGTTTGCCCAATAGTTATCAAAAGCTGAGGTGGCAGAAAGTTTCATTTTAAGAAGGGTCATTTTAGGTGCTTATAAAGGCATTAAGTTTTTACAGTATAGGCTGAAATTTGTTTTCCATTGCTGTAGAAGTGCATATCTACCTGTATTAATCTCTCTCACATAGTTAAATACTTGTACGAAGTATACATAGAACATGAAGCTTTAAAATATGTAAGCAGGGTAGACTATGAGCCAAAAATGATGTGTTTGAAAACAAAAGGTTGCTCTAAACCAGCAGTATTTTCCCCCAGAGAGAATATAATAGTAAGGGTAATCATTGGTCCGATATCGTACCTGTATTCAGATTCCTGAAATCATCCTGCTCAGGAGATAAACCCACTGAAGATAGTACAACTGGAACCCATTTGTTAACATTTAACCTTGAAAATGATAAGCGTTAAAGGAACTGATAGTTCTTTTGATGTGTGACTTTATAGGAGATTCCAGTGCAGCATCATTGCTATCATATAGTGTCATTTTGCAGATAATTCAGTGAAAGTGTAAAGGGAAATCACTTAAGTCAGCTCTTTAAGTTACTCACCTGTGGGTTTGGAAGACTGGCTAATGGACCCAAAGTAACAGCTTTATCTAGGTCATTAAATACCATGTATGAAAATGAACATGAGGTAACACTAAAACAAACAAACAGCAAAGAAAATGAAACAAATTGCAAAGCTGTCCTTTGTATTAGGAAAACTTCAGGATAGACTGCTATTGTTTCACTTAAACAATTATTTCCCATTTTTTCTCCTTTCTCTCTCAACTAAGGAAAGAAAGGAAAGAAAAGAAAGAAAAGCCCATCACTCTAAACAAAACCATATGATGTGGTAGAATGACATGGGATATGGGCTATTCTCTTCCTGGTCAGTCTGAATAACCATGCAGCTTTCACTGCTCACAAGGGAGGTTTGACTCATGTAAATATTGCATTTCAACCCGTTTCACCAGGAAAAAGGCAACTATACAATGGACTGACTAGCATGGAGGAAGACTGTAGTCATGGCTGGAACTACAGAACTGCTGTTGTAAACGGCACATAACATGTACAGAATATATACCACCAGGTATGCCATCGAATTTTGGAAAAGAGCATTTGGCCTTAGCAAGAGAGATTTATCCAGCTTTTATTTAGGAGAAACTAATGGAGACAGACTTGCAAACCAAATTTGCAGGATATTCTGAGGAGTGTTCCTTAAATCAGTCTAATTTTAGGAACTGTGAGCTCCCCAAATCGTGTTAATAGAACAAACAAACAAAAAAAGATTCTTCCACCCAACTACCTCTCTCCAAGTACATCAGTGCTTTTGTAAGGCTTGTCAATAAATCAGGAATCATGGACTTTTAAAAACCTACAATTTTTATTAAGATCTCAGAATCCAGGATGAAGGAATGCTCCTTCGTAAACTAAAACAGGCTCTTTGCAGAAGTTTGCTCCAGCACTAAGTGCTACTCTGCAATTGAAAGCATTATACTTCTGCTGAACTCTACTGTAAGAGTAGAAGCGGGCCTGCTTTGTAAACACATATTTGCAGGCTTCAGTTGAAAGAAGAAATCAGGAAATGCACAAAACATGTTTTATAAACAACCTAAAAGCCACCTGAATAATCTCAAAAATTGCCGTCTCCTGACATAGTGGCCCAGAATTTTTCCTCTGCCTACCACCCTTTGTCCCATTACCCGGCTGCCTTGGGGCTGTGGGAGCCCGAGCAAGGCAAGCCCTGCCCTAAATCTCTCCTGACTTGTGGTCTGAGGATTTCCCCTAGGAGGAAGGATCACAGTTTTATTTTACTATACCACTAATTAGAGGCAAGTTTAGCATTGTTCGTAATCAGGACAGTGTCACTGTGTGTTCTGCACTTCAACCATAATTTGTGGAAAATTAGCCCTGAGAACAATCAGCGTGAAAACAAGTAAGTGTGTCAGTGATGCTGTTCCTCAAGAAACAAAAATAATAGCTCGATTCTAGGAAAAGTCACAAAGAAAACGAAGGTGTTAAGTTGACAATGAATAGTGCAGTGACAATACTCTTTGTAGTGTTCTGTCAGTGAATAAATTGACACTTAGGAAAGAGGCACACAAACTTTTAAGTTTTCTGTGATAATTTATGCAACAAACACAGATTTATAAATGTATTCAAGCTTCAAATTTCTGTAGTGCTTTGCAAAAGAGGTTAAGAAAATCAGTAAAAAAGATACTTTTATTATGCAGTTGTCAATCAGAATGTTTTGGGTGTAATGCAGAACTGAGAAAAGGCCAGTTAGGAAAATTCACCACACCAAGACTGAGAGAAAGGTGAATAATCAGGAACAGGAAACAGAGCTTTTGTTTCCATTCGAATGAAACTTCAGAAGATTATTTTTATATAGCTGAGTCTACATATTTCTCTAAGACGTGAAGCTGCATATGTAGAGCCTCCTCCTTGTGTTCTAGACTGTGGTTTGGAGTGTGGACAAAACCACAGCTGTTGACAACATTTTTCTAAACTTCACTAAGATAGAAAGGAAAAAAAAGTTAAAATTGGGAAGTGAATTATGGGCTCAGGTTAAAGTAGGCAGGGATAAGAGGACACCTGTGAAATTTGAGTTTTCATGTTTCACATTTAAGCAAATTATGAAAAACTCAATATTTGTGGAACTGCATATAATGATATGTAGGATAGTAACAATTGAAAATCCCGAGAAAAGATAGTTTTGATATTAATATTTTATTCTAAATAAAAATATCATTCTGTAGAGATGTGCGAGGAGACCATCTTCTCTAGATGGATTAAATAATGGAGGAGGCTCAGAATTATACGGCTGTATCCCCCATGTCCCTTAAGGCCCCTCCCCTTTCCCCCTGGAAGGGGGCATTGCAGATACCCTGCAGGTCACTGCTGAGGAGAGGTAACTACACTATTTGAGAAAAGTTTGAAACACTGTTTGATTTAGTGTTTTATTTTCAGGTAAACCATTCATGTTACTTTTCAGTGTACACATTGTTTGGTAAAAATAAGTGATATTTGTTTTCATAAGAAAATGCTTTCGTTCTGTGGTCTATATTAGTGATGCGTACACGGCAACAAGCACATCAGAGGGGTCTACACACACACAGAAACAACAGGAACAGCAGAAAAGGGATAAAAATAAGAATAGGAAGGGCAAACCACGTGGAGAAGATGCCTCAGGCGAGCGCGCAAACACTGCTGATCAGTCTAACAGCAGCCCAGGCTGTTTCACTTTCTCTCCAGGCTGCTGCATGGCCGGGTGCCGCTGTGCAGCATGAGCCGCAATTTCAGCACGTTTGGCCTTATGCAACTGAAACTTTGAGGGCTCCAGTAACACTTGTGCAATGACTTAAGCATTTTTTTTTCATAGAAAAATAAAGCAGTGTTGCAGGTTCGCGCCTGCAACAAGAATTTCTAACCCTGAAATTCCTAACGCTGAGTAATGCCTGAGTTTAAAACTCCCCACTATAGGTGTTCCACCTTGCAAATTCTACCACATAAACACTCCTCTACAGTTTCCTGCAATGAAAACGCATACAGCAAAATTCTTGTAAGAATTTCCACCTCAAAACTCCAATAATATGGATCTTGTCTAAGCTTAAACAGAATTTTCTTAGGATCTGTTTTTAACAAAAGGCTATATATGCCAATTAGATTTTTAATAGACTATCATTTTAAAAGAGAAATGTATGCTCATAAGATTTAAAATAGAAAGTGTACATAACAACAACAATAAAAACCGACAGACAAATAACATTAACAAAATCTATATGACAATTTTGAAAAGGAAGAGGGAAAGGTTAATTATTGCTTTGGTTTTGAAAGATTCTGAGGCTTCCTCTATTTTTTAACTAATGCTCCTTCATTCAAACACTCTGCATTTAACTTGTGAGGTGTGTCCAGTAGATCTGGCATTACTCAAATTCGAAATTGCACCTGCATGCATAGTCATTGCATATAGGAGTGCGGAGTGCACCATGCAGTTGAAATAAACCATATAGCTGCTCCTCAGAGAAAGAGCCATTCAGAGTGTTCTTACAATGATTTAAAACACATCTTTAAACATTCCTTTTCCGACGTTATTTTGCTTCTGCAGTATTGGTGCTGACATGTGGTAAGGATGCAGGCTGCAGTGTGCTAAGAATCTCCAGAATCCTGAATTTCCTTGAATATACCCTTCCCTGGAGAAGGACGGGACTTCCATGTGCCGCTAGCCAATATTACTATTAGTTGACTTGTTCATTATTAGTATTTTTTCTGGTACAGTTCAGACTTGTGAGCTTCACTCAGCTTCAGATATCCAGGTAACAAGCTCAGAAGATCATTCTTTATTAATAAATCAGTGCCCCCCTGTCCGCAGGAGCGCACCAAAGTGCTTTCAGCTGGGAAGCTCTGGGTCTCTGTGTGCAACTGGGTTTTGTGCTCCCACCTGTTAAATAATGTTTTGCTCTCCTCTGATTCCCAATTTGAAAGGAAGAAGTTTCTGCACAAGGGAAGACAATCCCAAGAGAGAACAGCAAGCTCTGCCTGGTGTTGGGGTTAGTCCTTTAGTGCCGAGCACTGCCCAGGTGTGCGCTGCCCTGCAGGGAAGGGTTTGGTCACGCTGAGCACCCACTGCCGTTCCTCGCTTCTCCAGCCCAGAGCAGGAACAGAGCTAGGCTCTACGGCAGCATCCAAAGATTTTATGGCATTCTTTTTTCCCAACAGATCATGATGTATTTTGAGGCGTCAAGAAGAATCTGAGGAACCTCCATTCGTGGGGCCTATGTGGTAAACATCACTTGTTGGCATTGTAAAATTCATCTTTTTGTTTACTTCATGATTGCCAAAATACCAGATCCATAGTACTTGACATCTAATATCTCCTGAATTAATGACCTCCCCATATTATTCTCTATAAAACTAATTTATTAGTTATGAAACTATGACATTTCTCTGCAAAGGCTGCCAATACCGCTAGCGATAATCCTGAGGCCAATCAGTCTCCTTTCCAAAACAGGTAAATTTGAAAGTTCTAAATCCAATGGGTTTAACTGTTCTTCCTCTGTTCTTCCTTTGTCCTATTCCTATGGACACTTCATCGTTTATAATAAACTTCTTTATGAATAAATTAAATCATCTGAAATATTTTTCTCTCTTAAATGTACCTTGAATATGCTGGAAAATAAGTTTTAAGAAGTCCTTTCAACATTAATATTTATGTACCTGGTACCCTAGGAGCCACAGCCATGGATGTATTGAGTAAAAACCCATTTGTGTCTGCCATGCAATTTATAATGTTCATGCTGGAACCTCCAGTTTTGCACTTTCTTTGGATAGATTTTCATAGGTGCTCCATTCTGAGATATGTATTTCAGAAATGATTTTATATACACTACCTGATTTATGTGTTTATGTTTTAAATCATACCCTAAGGCAAATTGCTGTTATCCTCGTTCGTGCCTGGGCATGCCCATGTTACCATAAACGACCATTCAGTGATAATTCAGATATGATATTTGAGATTTTTATAGGGATAAGAGCAAGCAACATAAAATATCTTCACAGCAGCTGGTTTTGTATCAGCAGTGTCGGAGCACAGGATGTGGGGATGCCGAGAAAGCTCTGCTCCCCTTAGGTGTGCCTGTGGCAGGCGGCCAGCCGCGGTGCCGCACCCACGGCTGCTTTTTGCTACTCAACAAAAAAACAGCGTGCAAAATAAGCTTAGAAATAGATTTAACAAAACAAGTTTAACTTTGTTATGTGCAATAGTCCATATAAGTACGTTTCTAATCTATTTCCAACCTGCAGCTTCCATATTTGAATGCTCGGACTGTTCTCTCTGCTGTTGCTCCCTCGGTTTGGTGCTGCTGGGTGTGCAGGAGTTTTGCAGGTCCCCGCATCTCGGGGCTGCAGCACCGCAGCCCCAATCCTCCGCAAGCCTGTGAAAACACCTCTGTGTGGGCTAAGGAGACAAGAAGAGGCACCTGCACGTTTTCCTAGTGTGAAAGAGCCTAGAACAGGTCATTTTCTTTGTGATTCCTATTTTTCAGCAGTTAAAGCTGTTATGCTGAACAGCTGTAACTCTGCTTACTCCTGCCTGAATAAAAGATAAGCTGGTGCATTTGGGGGATAAAGAGTGGGCCTAAATCTTGGATATAAATTTTAGTTCTATATCTTGGATATAAATTTAAGTTATATAGTATTGCTTTGAGAAATTTTCAGTATAGATCTTAAATATCCACATATGTATAAATCTTTTTGTATGCAAACTGCAGCATGTATTCAAAAAACGTGTGCTTAATTTAAACATGGCAAGTGATTTGCCAAACAGACTTACTTGTGTGACTAAACCTACACAGAGTTTGCTCCGTGGGACCAAAATGTGTTCCAGCGTGATTCATCAATGAGTAAGAATGATGCTATCCAGAGTTTTAATCTAAGCACAGATTTGAATAATGACCTGGATATTTTGAAGAGCAGCTAACTAAGCAAGAAAAGAAAAAAAAAACTATAAAGAATTCTATGGTTTATATCACTCCCTATTTTGAGCTGTGTGAGTCAGGGAGCTATCACATGGATTTTCACAGAAATATCAAAGCAAATCCCACTTCAAACCCACACCTCTTCCCAATATATACCCGCACTCATCGATTCTGACAGAGTGAACGTATGTTTGTCTGAAATAAAAGCATAAGATAACACAGATCATAGCTACAGCAACAATTAGCTTTCTAAAAGACTGTAATTTTCCATCGAATTTCTGCCTGGGCTAAATTATAGAAAATCTGGGGGGAAAAAAAATGCAATGATCAAATTCAATTTGCTGGGAGGCCTTTGGAATGTGTGCTGGGCTTAAGGGAGGCAAAAGTTTTGCAAAACTGAAAAGAAAAATTTTTCTAAAACAACAAAGATGCCAATTAGTGCAAATCTTCATTACTAATTGTGGCTGAGAGCGCCTCAGTTGTCAGGAAAGAATTAAAACCAAACATATTTCTTCAACATCAGAGGCCTATTGAAATATAAATTTGAGATATCTCTGGACACATGGAAGAAACAATTTGTACTGGTTGGTGTTTTGAAACATGAAGCCAATTACTGTAGTGGAAGAAAACATCCCTCAGTCTCCTGTAGAGTATTTCTGCTAAGTCACATCCTAGTAAAAGGCAAATCTTTGATGGACTTCTGTTTTTTCCAGGATGTTCTGTCATGTGCTGCATGTTGCTGCCAGATGCAAGCTCCTCTGGAGACCAATAGAACAATGTGGGCAATATTTTAATCCTGTATTCAGAATTGTAACATTTACATGCAGGAAGTATCGTATTTTGTTTTTATTTCTTTTATGGAGCTAAATAATCACGTTTCAGTCCTGCTGTCTTCAGAGATCCTGTTTTTTCCCAGTAGTTTATAAATCTCTCTCATCAAGGATGATAAGGACCTGCTCCCTGCACAGAGAGAACTGAAAGGAAGTAGCAAGCAAAAGAAAGCAAGAGAGAAGAGGAATAGAAGGAAACACTGACCTTTCTCATTCTTCCCTCTTCCAGATCTGCAGCTCTGGGGTTGCTGGGACGCCCGTTCCTGCGGGACCGCGTTCACCAGAGAGCAGGTTTCCTGCGATCCCTGCTGAGCAGCATAGGGGTGTCAACGGTGCCTGTGGGGGGATCGAGCCATGCAACAGGCTTCCTGGAGAGGCTGGAGAGTCTCCAGCTTTCTGCTCAAAACCTGACTGGAATTGGTGAAATATAGGTTTGAAAATAGGAAAAGACTCTTACTCTGCAGTGATCTCCAGAGCAGGACAGCTATAAGAAAAATCTAGTGCATTTTGGTGGAGCTAAAAAGGTTCTATTTGTTGTACTTTGCCTAGTAGCACTGGCCAAGACTTTGTTACATGAAGACTCTTGTACCGCTGTGTTCCAAGCTTTTGCCACTTGATTTGACTTATACATTGCTCGGTGGATTTCTTGTTAGAAAAAGCTCGTATGCAAGTTAGAAAATTAATTTCCTCCAGTGGCACAGAAACCAGCTAGTTTTCCTTGTGACATAGGACAAGGCCCTTGCCTTGCAGTTACGGGGAGCAGGTCACTGGTGCTGAAGAGTGAAACCCCAAAGAGAGCAGTTCTGCAGAGTGCCCGCTCCGTTTGCATGGTCGTTCACTTCCATGAAGTCCTGACCCAGAAGTAAAGCAGGTAACGACTGCAATAATTGTATTGGTAAGCTTGGTTGGGAGCAGGACTAAATTTAGCTTGGTTTAGCTTGGCAGATTAGACTGTGGTTTTAATATTCTTCTTAGAAGATATCTATGAATAAATATTATTAAAATCTTCTCTAAAATCTCTGAAAAAATGAATAGATGCTGTTGATCAAGGGCTACTGTCTGCCCTTTTCTCCCAGGACAAGAATGGCCGGCCCAACTTATACTCCCATAAGCTGCTGAGAAACCTCCCAGGTTCTGAATGGCTTGTGGAACAGATAGCTTTGCTCTTTCAAAAATACTTCACATCTTCAGGATGTTCATCCCCTAAAAGTTGTAAGATCAAAATCAATAAATCTCTCTCTTTTTTTTTTTTTCCTCATGTAGTTGCCATGTAACTCATTTTGTTGCAGGTGCAGTTGTCCTCCTGATACCCTTTGTTCTCTTGCTGTTTGTTCCATTGTTATATTGCATCCATTAGTCACTCTTAGTAGACAATTAATAAGAGGACCTTGTAAATGGTTAATGGCAACTTGTCCACTTGAAACTAGCTAATAGAAACGCATCATTCATGGCCTTTAGAGTCTGGCTCAACTTAAACTTCCTGCTAGCAAAGCTCAAGGACTTGTTAAAAATATTCACAGATGCTCTGGGGTTTGTCAGGAGCTTCATTGCCTGATTTTCAGTTATCTGTTCCCCAATATGCAGTGACCCTCCTCAGCAGTAGGAGCTCTTGGGCTCAAGGACCAGGGCGTGTTTTTGGTTCCGCGCTCTCCAGAGCAGCTCATGGATAAATCTGCACGAGTCCCGGCGCGGGATGGGAATGTCTGCAGGAAGCTGCTCTGAGGACCCACAGCATCCTGCTGACATGGTCCCTAATTAACTTTAATAGGCTTGATTTAATATTTGGTCTGCGGGGAGGAAGATGACGAAACTGTGTCATGAGCACAGAAGTCAAAATATCTGCGGTTCAAGGTTTGAGGATGAAGTAACAGACTGCACTTTCCTGGCTCAGGGGGAAGAAGTCTTGCCCAAGGGACTCGAAAAGCCACCCAGGATAAAATCACCACCGAACCCGGCGTGGGGATGATACTCTGGAAATGGCAACCAGGTATATGTATGTGACTTTTTGGGGAGAGGTTTCATCTCTGCACCGAACCTCCTTGTCAAAAGTGAACTTTCATTTGAAGACTTCTGCCTTTGATTGCTAATGGAGTGGTTACTGATTTAATCTCCACCACGAAAATCAGACGAAAATCACACGAAAATCAATAGGCAACAGGGGCTGGGGAAATTATGCTATTCAAATTTGAATGTGGAACTTCCCTAAACTTTTCCCCAACACACATAAAAATAAAATGATATAAATGGAGAAGAAAGCCAACAGATGTAGAGTCATATGGTCTTGCTTAATAGCAAAGTTTAGCCTTTCAAAAAAAAATTACATTTACATTCACTACTAAAATCTGACATTTACATTGAATAATTCATAATTTGTTATTAGGCTTTGCTGATTTTTTAAATACCCATGAATCTAAGTAATATTTCTGAAGTAAATTGACTCTCACAAATGCAGATATTTTGATGCTAAAATATAAGTACATATTTATTACCAAAAAAAAAAAAATGCTAAAATTCAGCAAAAACTCCGCACATGGTAGAGATGAATAAAGATGCGATTTGCAGCATTGCTGGGCTTTGGAGCAGCTCTTCTACCCGGCGTGTTAAGTTCCGGCACCTGCAGTTGGGGCCCATGTCCTCACACCCGTGGTGGCTCCTGCTGCAGAAACCCCCCCACTCCTGTCCCTGCGAGCCCGGGGGGCCGCCCAGCTCCGGTCCCCGTGTGCCGCCCTCCTCTCGTGGCTTTGCCCCGCACTGGGAAGCTCTCACGGCACACGTGGATTCTAAAGGTGGGAGAGGCTGCCCAGGGATGCAGGATGCCTGTGCAGGTCACTGCGCTGCTCTGCGGGCTCCACCGCCAGCCTTGCTTTCAGTATTGCCTTTGGTTTTAGCAGTGCAACCAGCATGCTTGTGCATTCATAAATCTCCTAAATAAAACTTGCACAGCGCTTTTTTTTTTTTTAAATCTAAATTTAATCCTTAAATTTGTGGGTGTTTTTTGTTGTTGTTGTTGTTTAACTACACTATGCTAATCAAGTTATTAATTACAGAGGTGTAGGCAGTGCCAGTGTTTTCCTGGCACTTACCCGGTGGGTCTGCAGGCAGCAGAGGGGGCGGTTTTGCTGCCTCTCCTGTCCCAGCGCTTCTTCCTTCCTTCTCTCCGAGCAGTTTAATAAATTCAGGCTAACGGATCAGGCCGCAGATTTGGTCCCACCAGCTCGGCACATGCTGGTGGGTCCAGAATCGTGTCCCTCCGCAGCTCCTCTCCAGAGGGTTTGCCAAGGAGTGACCTCCCTTTGGACGATGCATTTTTTGTTTCTCACTGTCCTCCCATGGCCTGGGGACAGCGCCGCTCTGCACCACACCCTGCAGACGCCTCTGCAGCAACCAGCAGCTACAGACTGCGAGTGCAGGGGTCTAGCAGGGACTCCAGCATTAAGGTTTTTGAAAACTTAACAGTCCCTTTTCTTTTCTGCATAGTTCATTCTTCTTTCAGTTCAACTTATGTATATGACCAGGCCGTATCTGGGCACAGGAAAAGAGTCCTTGCAAAGTGCCACTGTGAAGCCTCTGTTCTGGAATGGGAACGTAAAAACTCTATGTTTAAAAAACAGAGTAGAGGAGATGTTCGGGACTGTTATATCACTGTTTCTGGAGATATCCGATAATTAAACAAACATGTTAGACACTTTAATACCTGGCTCCTGGGAGCTAATAACCTTCTTCATAACTTAAAAAACAAATTAATAGAAAGGCATTATCTAAAATGTCAAATGCCTTTTTCCCCTTCTAATTTATGTTTGCTTTCTTTTTGTAGAATATTTTTTAATATCTGAAAAATGAACAGCAGGCTGGAGGAGACAGTGTGTTGTTAGCAACCCAAACTCTGAACAGCTGCTCTGGGATGAGATCAACAGTGGCAGTGTAAGCAAGAAGCTGAAAAGGATTCCTTCCTCCTTTAAATACTTCTAACCACAGTTCATTATTTTCTTGACCAAATTTCCTGCCTGAATCCCCCTGCAGACTGAACACTTTCCACCTGTTCGGCAGCTCCAAGCTGTTCTGATTTGGGGTTTTTTTGGATGATGTCTCAGGCTGCTTCACGGTTTTTCTTCCTTTTGCTCTTCCCCGCTCTGCCAGCCCTGAAGAATTTAAAATTTGATGAAACCTGCAGGATTCCTTCCTGTAGGAGAAAACCTAAGGTCAAAAGCTGTAGAGAAAATGACTTAGCTGAAGCGAAGAGGACCCACGAGTCCCTCTCAGGTGCAGAAGATGCTCTGAAGGCCACAGATGCAGCTGGTTCTGGCTGGGGGCCTGGCTCCACCTCTGTGCTTCTGCATGGAAAACGGATACTTTCTGTGTCTGCATCTTCTTTCTCCTCAAGTATTTTTTTTCCCAACACCACAATATATATTTAAAATCAAATGGGTGATTAAGCAGACATGCCACACTTAAATCTATTTTTGAAGACTATGATAATATCTTTGTGTCTACTAATTTTGTTTGTTTGGGCTGATTTTGCTGATGTCTTTTGTAGCAATATCGGGAGCCAGAATTACAAGGTCCATTTGTTGTCTTGTCTACAGGAAACTCTTAGGATCTATGGGCTTGAGTCCTGGAGCTACAAGTCCTCAGTTCATTAGTTTTCAGTTCTGTCATAGTGAATTAAACTAATAATACAACAACAACAACAAACCCTTTCCCTTATTCTAGGGGGTTAAATCCTCACTTTGTCCTCAGAAGCAGAGAACAAGTTCCACAGTTGCTAACAGATGTCAAGCCCTAATGCTTTTTGTGAGTTGTATGGTTCTTTCTTCCTAGGGAGGAGAGAGATAAGCAATAATTTGTTTTCCTGCAATAAAAAAGTACCATCACAAATGAACAATTGCTTCTGCTCCAGAAAGGTCTTATTAGATTGTGCTTGGCTGAGAACAAAACTTCTGAATTTGGATTAAATGGGCATCTTTTCTCTAAACTCTGTCCCTGGGTGGGGGTCACGGACAGAATTGTGAGGTTTTGCTTTTGCACCACGCTGCTGCTTCGCTTGGTGTCAGGTTAGACACACACACATGCATATGTTCACTTGCTGCAAATAAATGTGAGGCAGGAATCAGCTGAGTTACAGTTACATATATGTGTGTATAAATATATATATATTTCCTTTTCTCAAACCAAAAGCATTTATTCTTCCCCAAAATGTGCTGTTGTCCTGTAGGTCTAACTTTGTTATCCAGACGTTTCCTGGGGCAAGAACAGCACCACAGGACTCCTGTTCAGTAGTGGTTAATCACATTATCCCATTATTACCTAACTGAAAGCATTACCACCACCAGCACCTACCTGCCCTTCCCTTAGTCTGCATGTGGCAGTGATGGACACTTTGTTCTCTCACCTGCTCTGCAATTTGCTTTAGTGCTGCTCCAGGCTGGACAGAAACGGTGGCTCTGCTCCAGCCTGCAGCCTCGGGTACAGACCCTGCGGACTCAGCAGCCCCTGTGCACGAGGAGTTTTCCTTCACGTCCCACTCTCCCGCCAGGCCGTGCGCTTCCCGATGCGGTGCCTGCTCGCGGCTATGCGCGACCCCCAGGAGTCCTGGCAAAACCTTCCCATTTCCCATATCTTTTATGGGATAAAATTTTCCAGGAAGAGCTAATATGTATTTTGTTTTTCTTCTAAGTCCTAAACCTTTATCTTCTGTTGGAATAGCATCCAAATACCTAACTCACCACAGAAAAAAATACAAAAGATGAAACCTCTCCAGGATATGCTTTAAAGGGGGAGGCAAAAATATGTGCACACGCTCGGGCAGCGCGTCTTAGGGCAAAGCCCTCATGCAGGGAGACAGAACCTGCCCGTCAGGCACGTGAGGACATCAGTCATCCACGGCTCTCCTCACTCACCTCTGGTCCTGGGCAGCGCCGGCGCATTGTAGCCAGGGTGCGTTACAGTCAGCGTGTGTGATACCAGGACACATTATAGCCAGGCACATTATAGCCACAGCGAGCTGAGCCACGGCGGACGGCGGAGACCCCCAGCGCTTTTATCACATGGGCAGACAAATGCTACGGCAAATTCTGTTTTTTTTTTGAAATCTCAATGTGTTTCCCGGAGTTTATTTCAGTTGTGGTTGCAAAGAATTTTCAACTATTTTATCTCTCTCTGTTTGGATTCTGTAATCTAACAACAAGCTTAAAGCACCACTTGGTTAATATTTCCTTGGGAATTCTGAACCGTGAGCGTAAGCCACTCTGTTAGTGCCACTGATACCAGCAGAGAGAATAAAGGAGCTGAGGGCTGTGCTAAAGGCACAGTTCTGCTTTGACTTAAACCAGCACCCTGTTTGTTGCAGGAAACAGCTTCGACAGCCACTGATTTCCTTAACTTACCTGCCACACGTCACTCGGGACGACGTTACACTGGGATGGGATACGACAGGAAAACTGTGGACACTAACCAGGTTTTCAGTCTTAATTGTGAATTCTCTTCCTTTTTTTTGTTTTCATTTGAATAGCCTTTAACACCGTTGGCTGCTATTTGATTTCGGAGTGGTGCCCACGGTCCTGTTTAGGCTCAGGCACCCCCTTGTGCTGGGCATTTTACAAAGACATAGGAAGACAGTCCCTGCCCCCAAGAGAACATCACAGTAACTTTTTTTTCTGGTGATTTAATCATAATATTGACAACTTTATCAAAAATTACAAAACTGATATTAAAAAAATTTCTAATTCTTAGTAAGACTAGAATGGGTTTTTTTTAAAAAATAGAAAAGCATTTTTATGCTACTGCTCTTCTGGCATTCTCACATTACAACCCTACATAGCAAAATACAAACTGTAACTAGGAAAGGTAGCAGTCCTAAGGTAATTCAGTCCACCATGAGTCCTCTAATATTTCTCTACCACCAAACTCAGGGACTCCAAAACGATACCACATTACTTATAAACCTTCAGCAAAACTGACTTAGGAAATAGCTTTACGTTCTTTTAACCCCTAACACCTTAGACTGTAAGGATAGCAGACCGGGGACATCAGAGAAGTGTTATTTTTTTTTACTATGCGGATATTATTTTCATAGCTGATACCAGCACAACTTTTTGTCAGAAGTGAAAATAGGAAGAAAATCCATAGAAATAAACGAAAATATTTTTATGGTGTTCACAAAATGCACCATAATAGAAAGAGGAATATTTCCTTTAATTTGAATGTCATCTGAATGACTCAACCACATTGTCACCCACTTAGCAAAAGAAGAAAACAAAACAAAAAAAGAGGCATAATAAATAAATAAATAGACAAGAATATGTAACACTTTACATCCTCAAAGAATCACGTAGTTCACTAATCTACCAAGATATCAAAATACTTTGTGGGTTCCCTTTGCTCAGCCAGGTCAGCTCGGTGTGATTGTGCCACAGTAATGACAAATGAAACATTGTTCCACTTTCCACAATGGAGTATTTTTTCACTTTTTAAATATAGGAGTTCTCTCTTAAATTAGAAAGTAGGCAAAAAGTAGTCTTTTTTTTTTTAATTTTCATTTTAAGTCTTCTATTAGAAAAAATATAGATTTATTAAACAAAAAATAATAAGGTAGAAAGAAGGGTTGGGCCTCCATCAAAAAAGTATATTATGCTTTAATGCAAAGAAAAAGAAATGGCTCTATGGGCAAAATTCAAGTACGAATGACCAGTTTTTTAATCGTAAAGTAGGTGCAACATTTTTTAAAATGTTACAACACTGCATGACCTGTAATGCTCACAATATTTACATTAACTCCTCACATGAAACCGTAAGAACTCTAAAAGAGAGAGAGAGGAAAAAAAAACTTGTATGGACTGAAACAAGCTACTCCTAGCACCCACATCAATGCCATCATTAACCAAGAAACCAAGTGCACAAAAATACTTCACACAGCCTACGGATGTAAAGCACACAGTGGTGAGAGCACAAACCTAAAAAGCCAACGGAGGGGCTGGTCGGTACCAACGCAGCCTCAGGACAGGACGCAGAGGTGGAGCGAGACGGAGGACAAGCAGGAGCGAAAAACGCAGGCGAGGACGAGCGGCGGCAGCACCGCCGCCGTGGCAAACGGGACAACACGGATGTGGGAACACCACGGACACACGGGCTGGCGCCAGAAGATGCCCTCCCGGCGCGGGGGCTGCGGGCAGCGCGTGGAGGCGGCTCGAGGGTTGTGTGCGCTCGCCTCAGTGCCGCCTCAGCGCGCCCGGCGCTGCCGGCCCCGGCTCCACAGCCACCTCAGGGTCCCTGCTGGCCCTGCACGAGGCGCGGCGTACGGAGCCCACGCGGGAGCAGGGACGGGGAGCCCACATCGACTCCGGGAAGCCTCCGCAACAGAGCGCCTCACCGCTGCCGTCACCATCGCCACCGGCCGTGATAAAAACAAAGGAAATAAAATGGAAATAATGTTGTGCTACACTTCCGTTTGTTAATTTTATAATGGCTCATAGCTTTAGACTTTTAAATCTGTAGTGTTATTATTTTTTTTTCTACATATGTTTCACATTTCTCACTTAATATAACATAAATAATTTGGTTAATAGATTTAACCTGCACATTTCAGCCACATTAATATATATAAGAATCTGTTAATGGTATAAATAATTCTTTTTAAATAAAATAAATCTGATATGTTACATAATACTGATAAAAATTACTGTTGCTAATAGTTTTGTAAGCCACCCTTAATTTTCTGTAATAACACTGCGAGCTGGATACTGGAGTTACTTTGACGAACGCTGCAAACGCTGCCCTGGCGCTCTCCTGCCAAACCGGACGGTCATCAGTACCGATCACGTTAGTACGACAGGGCCTCCGCCCCATTAAAAGTAAATGAGATGGTTAATGAAGTTAGATAATTTAAGCTAATAAGTCTAGGGGGTTTGGAGGATTCAACGTTACTGGGGATAGAAACTGTTTCGTTTATCAGGTGGCTATGAAACTTTAACTACAGAAACGGTTGACTAAAATAGCCCATCTACTTTTTTTTTCCTTTTAATAAAATCTACAGCATTCTACTTTAAAAGTTAAGTAAATAAAAACGCAACCAAAGGTTGCAGCCTTTGAGCTACTGATGAGACCTGTGCTCCCGCATCCCTCGGGGCTCCTGCGGAGGCCGCGGCCGGGGCACGGCGCTTCCAGGCAAGGCTCATTCCAAACACACAATATAAACGAACACTCAGTGGCGTGAAGTGTATGTCATAATTAAGGTATTACATAATCATGCCTTCTTTTTGCTGTTAAATACAAAAACAGCATCTTTTACATTATCATATAAAAGCATTTAGGCTGTATTTTTATTTATCACTTTACACTGGTAGTCTCTTGTATGTGTACTCAATAGAAACCAAAGAATTTTGTACACTATTTTTTTTGTACAATAAAAGATAAAGTGTGCATTAGGTACGCTTGTACATGACAATATTGTACAATATTTACATTTCAGATATCACCATGAAATTCT
This sequence comes from Crypturellus undulatus, assembly GCA_013389825.1. Classification (NCBI taxonomy): domain Eukaryota; kingdom Metazoa; phylum Chordata; class Aves; order Tinamiformes; family Tinamidae; genus Crypturellus; species Crypturellus undulatus. The sequence goes on along the minus strand of VWPW01008057.1, from coordinate 2,000,149 downwards.
GTATTATCTATATACACAATGAAAATTTCTCAGAAACATTTGGACTATTTCTTATAATCACAATTTTAGTATTATAGAAAAAAAATCAGTAATCATCTGACATTGTTACTGTAACCTCTTGAGATTTCTGATTGGCTTATCCAGCAACCACTATCCCTCCTAATCATCAAAAATATTGTACCACTAATCCACGTAGCACCCTGGGATGGCATCTATCTGTCTTCATATAAATATTGATATAACCACGTCTATATCAATACCTACACACAGACTTATGTGCATGGTCATGTCGATAAGCACTGGACCAGTAACAAAGACATTCAATGTTATCTAGAGATCTTCCTCCTCTTGGGTTTTGGAGGCTTCACTTGTCGGTCTCCCTGTGGGATTTGGTGGACCTAAAAATAAGTATATTTACAATTAGCAACAAACATGAGGCAAAGCAACTAGCAATAACTAAAATTCAACAAGTCATAGGATTTGCCCTCATAAAACCATTCTTGTGCTTGATGTTTACAGGGAAGTTGGAAGTAAAAGGAAGCTCGAGAGCTTTAAACAAGCAAGATTAGCAAGGAACAGGCTACATTTATCAAACTCTGCTTTGGTTTAAACTGAGAAATTCAATTTCCAGTTAAACACTGGAGGAATTTGCATGTGAAACACCAGTTGATGGCGGCTGCTCTGCAGAGCGCGGGCGGCCACCCCCACCTGCCGGCGGCATCGAGCTGCGGCCGCGAGAGCTCCCGCTCGGAACCAACAGGGAATCCTTCAGCACTGTCTTAGACTGCTCCCTCCCGAGCCTTACTGAATATTTAGTGGCTCTTGCACTAGAAATAATGCTCCATGCTAACTGGCCCCTTTGCACACACTTTCCATTAAAAACAACTGACATCTCATCAGTAGTAGCTGAAGGAAAAACTTGCGTCACTATGAACAGAACAATCCTCGAGTCCCTGTGATTGTTCCTAACAATCATAATATTCATAGCAATAAACCCTGACTGCAAATATTTTGTGACCAGTGGATTAAAATACAATTCAAGACGACTCAGTGACAGGGTCTGGCATCAGCGCTCCCGCAGCGCGGAGCAACCAGGTCCACGAGGCCCCTCGCAGCAGCTTCCCCTGAGCCAGTTTCTACCATAGTTAAAACACAGACAGCAAATCGTGTGTATTAATGCTGGCTTTATAAACCAAACAATGGGATTTATAACAGCGGAATTGGCTGTGATATGAAGATTTTTAAACTAGAGAGATATTGAGCTTGCTAAAGAACAGTGCACTATTTTAAAACAAAGCACTAATCGATTTGATATTAAGAACAGTCTTTTTAACTTACCCTCCATGACAATATCCTTCACTTCAGAAGGTAAAAAAGTGTATTCAAAAGAGGGTTTCATTCAAAGGAATGACACTTTTAAATGCAGGTTCAGTAACCTGCTCTCAAGTGAAAAACAAGCGAGCCTGACTGCATCGCCAGTCAGAAAAAAACAAGGAGTATGAGCGGGAATGGAACTGATCCAAATATTATCAGGCCGTATGCACAAAATGTATCAGGAATCTATCTTGGTAAGAAGTATAATTGGCAGTGTAACTAAAATTATACATCTTTTCCAGCTTTCCCGAATGATTACACATTTGCAGTTTTCGGTGCAAGAGAAATACTGAAAATCCCACCTCATTTAAGCAAACACACAAAAAAATTACATGAAAAAGCAACCCAAACCAACACTCCCAGTCTTCAATGCGATGCACATGCACAAACATTGACAAATGGAGACAGTATTGCTAACATGAAGAGACTTACATTCCCAGACATTTTGTCTAGTTCACTCATGGCCTCATGAATAGCAGCTTCTAAATGGTTATTTAGCTTTCCACTTCTAGGAAGAAAAAATTAATAATACTGTCAGTAATTCTGTGTCGTGGAGAGAAACTTTTAAGATTCATAGTAGAGACACAAGCTCAAGCTCAGATCAGCCAGAGGAACTACAGGATAAGTAGAAATAAAGTTGCTCTAATAAAACGTGCCAAGTCCACAGGGGTTTCTGAGCTGCCTCAGCGATGCTGCTTCACAAGAGCAAAACAGACACGATAAAAATAACCAGAATTTCGCTCAGAAGCAGCAGAGCTTTCTAGGAAGTCCACCTGTAATGCAAGTACAGTGTTAATAACACGGCATTAATGGCTCGCCTAAAATTCAATATTAAACTAGCTGAAATTCATTACAAACAGAGAAACTCTGTGATATAACAGGGCAAAGCCCGAAGTGAGGGATGTCACTCCACAAGGCTGGTTTCCATCGCCATAAGAACACTAGCAATACAAATACCCACGGGACGCTTCACAGCGTCTTTTCCCCCGTTTCTCTCTCAGTACGCTGCCCGCGGGTAGGAGCTTGCTTGCACGACCTCTCGCAGCCTCCTCACCCTTAATAGGATGTCCAGGAAAACAGACAGCACGAGAGGAGCCCATGGCCTCGGGGAAGGCCCTCAAGAGACCCGTGAGCAGGCAGGAATTTAGGCTTTTCCCTGCATGGACCTTTCTTCCTGGCTGCTCCCAACTTCAGGCACGACCGTGTGGAGGCAGCGGCGAGGCCGCGCGCGATGTGGATCTGTGCGGCGAAGCCCGCGAGGAGATGAGGAAGTTCTGGAGAGGAGCAGGGGAAAGGCGAGGGGGCTCCCTCCGGCTCACCGTGATCAGGTTGGGGACCGTCACATGGAAACGTGCGGGCAGAAACACGGAAAACAGAGCCACGTGAGGGCTGTGGGCAACAGCCCCAGGAAAGGGGCAGCCAGATGCCAGCAAGAGCAGCCACCACGTCCCTGCGCTCCAAGATGGGAGCAGCGACACCTCCACAAGCAGCCCTTGAATTGGGGGAAATGCTTACACTTTTAAGCAGCTACGTTTCTCTTAAATTGTCCTGTTTCTTTTGCCTTTTGCCCCTCTTGACGTTTGCTCATGGTGTCACCTCGAGTCGCATGTTTTGCTTCAGAGGGAGCAGGAAGGAGCTGCCAGCGACACCTCCCCGTCCCCACGTCAGGAAGCAGCCAAGCAGGCGGAGGGCGAGCTTGGGAAACGCAGGGACACGGTCCAGCCGGCACCAGGAGCGTCTCCCTCGCTCAGCGCACAGCATGTAAACGGGCAAAGAGCTCGCACCTTAAAAGGAGCTGCACACAAATAATTATTTAATTCTCTCCGGGCGGTGTTTACTGCTGCGAGCTCATGGCCCTCGGCATCCTGCGGCCTCTGAGGCCGACATCGAACCCACGAGTCCCTCTCCTCTCCTTTTATAGCGGCAGGAATTTTCTCCTCCTAAGTTCCAATGCGTTTTCCCCTTTTGGTCTACGCTTATGTTCCCTGTTCAAATACTTCCTATTTCACACTTTTGCCGCCCTTATAAAACAGTAAGTAGAAGTGAGAAGGCAAGACAAGAGCAAATGAAAGTCCCCAGGTTTGCAGATCTGCTGAGATCTCCAAAACGAGAGCCTTAAGAAACAAAATAATGGAATTCCTACATTTCCCTAGGGAATAAAGGAGCCTTTACTTACTTTCTGTTCCTTTTCCTGGCTCGGTTGTAAGCTTCTAGACCTTCCGTTAGTGTCTTCAACTTCTCTGGCTCCACCTGAGTGAAGGTATGAACACCAAACCACATTACCCAGACCTGCAATTATCAAACACTGCTTTTACTTCGCTGCTAGACGCATTTCTCGCGGAGCCTAAATTACAGTGCACTAGAAAACACGAGCACCTTCCCAGCAGCAAAGGAACTGATGCAGACCTGTGCCTTCCCCCTCTTACGCACATGTACAGAACTGCATACTGCTAGCAATAAAAACCCAAAAGGAAAAAACATGACATCTAGGAAAATAAAATTAAGAAGGAAAAACATGTTTTTTAAAAATATTTTTTTCTAGTATTAATATGAACACCACTGTTGTTTAAATCTCATATTCTGTACTCACATTTTACACATAGTTTTACACATTTTAGAACACTTTGAAGGCATTAAAATATTAAGGTATTCAATACACATGATCCCATTTTTACAGATGCCAACATCTGTAACATTAAAAAGTTCTGCATTGCCCCAGATTTCCAGGTAAAGCTTTTTAGGCCTTAGCTCAGCCGTGCTAAGCCATGTTTGTTAACACCATGCCCAAGTTCATTCCTTTTGCAGAAAAGCCACAGTAAATGCTTAAATTAAGTTTAAAAAGGAAACAAGAAACTCATAGCCCCTAAAAGAGCTATATTTATACATTAACAAGAGCTTGCTTTAGTGAGCTGCGTATGTGGTGCAGCTACAGGTCTTTTTTTCCTCTTTCATTTAAGCATGTGCGTTCAGCAATCTGCTGAGTTGGGAATGAACCTGAGCTTAGCTCCACAGGGCTGCACACTGGTATTCTGGGAACTTGAACTGGACACATAATCAACACAAACAGGAAAGGAAATGAGTTATATGTGTACGACTTTAGCATTTGCATTATAGCACATTATTTCAGCTTGGTTCACAGTCGTTTCTACATTGACAAAACAAAAAGAACGTAAAAATCCCGTTTTCTTTCCTAGTAGCCTTGTATTTCGTTGGGCTCATTTTGAACCTTCGCACAAATCCACAAGACCTTTACATAACATTGTTTCATTAATAACAATACAGCTTGTGCTTGGACACTTAGAACATTAAATCCATAAATATAACTTTGTTAAGCCTATGTACAACCTGAGAAAGAAGTCTGAATGTGAATTCCTTCTTAATGCAACCTTTCGATTGCCAAATAATTTACGTTTGCAGTGAAACAGCTTTTCAGAAGTGACGAGCTGAAGTTGTCCAAAATTTGCTCATAAAACAGGCTATATTTAGTAAAATTTCAGACCAAATTTAACCTATCTTTGAGTTTGCCTCTGTCGAAAGGCAAAATCTCGGCTGGAAGTGGATCTGCAAGGAGCGCTCGCGGCGGCCTCATGTCCCCATTAACCCCCCGGGCTGTGATTATTTTAATAGGGTGGGTTTGTCCTTTTGAAGGACAAAAATAAAAGCCTTACAGTTTTCAACCTGGGCAGAATTAGGGGCAATAACAGAATTAGCCCGAGCGTGCAGCTGTGAAGCTGTACTCCATGATGGAGCTAGGAGTACTAAATTGGAGAGTATCCATATCCACAAGATGTAAGTGTATATAAGCAGCACGCTTTGCTCAAGGTTGCAGGTGTCTGCCATTAGATAGATAGATATATATGTAAAATAAGAGTTTAATGGTAAACTGCTTTAAGGGAAAGTTCATCTGAGCTTGGATAACAAGGGACTTCAGTCTCAAATACAAAAAAGGAATTGGTATCTTATTTTTTTGAATTTCATGATGGCAGAGTATAGAAAACCCTATTATCGACATTTTTGAAGCTGGGACCAAACTGCTAACATGGCTACGGAAAGCAAGTCTACTATAAACCACTACCACACTGAATAATGGACACGAATTGGATTTCCAGGGCACTGATACAAATCCCATCTGTTCTGTCTGCAGGAATACCAAAGCTCAGTGTCCGCAGGGAAGTTTTACACAGGCCACATAACAGCCTGGTGCTCTGGGCCATCTTCAAGGAGCTCCAGCACTAAATCCCAGGGAAAGGGCAACCCCAGCAGCGTAACCTGCCTCCACAGGCCATCGGATTTATCTTGAGACTCATTAAAGAAAAAGGATCTACAAGGACAACCTCAAAGCAGAGAAATACCCTGCTTGTCTATGGCAACTTGGATGGAGTGTATGGAGGGTGTGCTGGGCATCCCACTTCACGCCACCCCAACCAGCATCCTGTTATGTCAGAATTCCCCTTTCTGCAGTTATTTCTAACTTCAAATCCTCATAGTGCTGCCACTGCCTCTGAAATGATACTCATTTGAGGAAAAAAAGGCTTAAAATTGTGGATTCAAGAGCCGGTCTGTAGGTACAACGCAGGAAGAGACAGCCCAAGGGGTCTCCTTTGTTTGCGAGGTTCTCCCTGACCTTTTTGCTCCGTTTTAAACCAGCCCTTATTTTGGTGGCATCTGCTTTTGCTCTAAATATGTATCCACAGAACTGTGTCCTGTTTGGAAAGTCCTGCTGCTCCTGCTCTGCTTCCCTTAGTTTTCCCATTACCAAAAGGCAAGCGTTCAATGTGAAAAAATGCCACGTTCGTTCTCTCTCCCTTCTCCTGGCAGGCAGACACCATTCTAGCTGCTCTTCAAATAGAAATGATACACTGAATGCCCAAATTCTTTTAAATGGAAATAAAAATCAAGTTCACGTGTGATATGGAGAGCAGAGGACACACAACGCACAACAAAATCCCACAGCACAGGGAAGTGATGCCACAAGGTAAGAAATGAGCATTCAATTATACAAATACTTAAACAAGATGCTGCAAGGAGCCTCCTCTGAAAACATAACTCTCAAGACAGCTGCCAGTGACTCCCATGGTGAATTCCAACCTTGCTGTATCTTCTGAAGTGAAGTGCAGGACTTTGGAGGACCACTTGCTTTACCCGTTTGTTTTTTTCTTTCATTTTGAAATAAAAACGAGCACGCGTGTGGATGGCTTCTGTCCCACTCTGCTAGCGCAGGGGCTCAGCTACCCTCATGCTTATTTTCACCTCTCTCTTTTGCACCCTGAAATATCCCATCTTTCAGCCTCGACCGCTGCCCTTTACATGTTTTTCACACTGCATTTCTTGTTGGAGAAGATATTTATTGTTATTATTATTAAACGAAGGATCCTCTGAATCTAACGGTGCTCCACTGCATGGGACTTGCTGATGAAGGCAGCTGCTCTTGCTGCCTTCAGCCATGGCCTCAATGTGGGAACCTGCACAGCTGGGGAGGGATCCACAGCTCGTGTTCATGCTGCTTGTGCTCCAATATAACATCTAGGCCGTTAAATATAGTATTCTGCAACTAATATATATTACGTAAGAGACAAAATTAAGGTAGGCAGCATGTGCTTGCCCAACAATGACTACATGCTCTCGTACCCACAAATTGGTGAGCCACGTTACAAAATTGCTGAGGAATGCAAGTGTGAAGATTTTCTGCTGTTTACAAGACTTATAAAAATACGAGCTCTGAAAATGTATTAAATATGGATTGTATATGCAGTAAATTTTTGATGACATTACCACATACTTGCAGCATTCATGCAGCGCGAGGAGCGCACCAGTAATTCATACAGGACAGCAGGGTCGATCGCCTCTTCATTTTTCCATTTTTATTTAAGTCCTTTACACTTTGCAGTCTGCCAAAGACCTCTGTCTCATTAAGAACTGTTTGCCTATAAAAGAGGTGCTGCAGCTTGGGGGTCTAATCCTTTCTGAAGATCAAGCTCCTGGACATGCAAACATTGCTGCTGGAGCAGGTGATTCCTCTAAGTAGCTCCGTTTTAGCTGGTGGCCGTTCAAGCCACGCGATCTCTCTGCGCATCTGCTCTCGGCCACTTTGGGGGACAAAGCAACCTCTGGTCCCACCCCCTCCCGGGGCGGCCATTCTCCCGTCCCCATGGTTGTTTCATGCACCGCCTCCAGCAGGAATACGGAGAAAAAAAAAGACATTTTTAAGTGGTTCTATTTCTTTGTGCTAGGGAAAAAAAGTTATTTCATTAGATCCTTGATTTCTGTTTACACATTTTTAGAATTTACTTTTTTTTTTTTCAATGATATTTTAAACCAGGTGGTATCTTCCCCATTAACAGATGTTCAAAGCCCGCTGTCAAGGAGGAAAAGCTTGTGCATCTCCTGCCAAAAAGAGCGTGTGTCAGTAAGCAACCTTTCACTTATTACACATTCTGCATTCTGGCTAGGTGAGTTTTACATTTTTCGGTTTTCACCACTTCTAGATGACTACAAACACCTTACACATCAAGCCACTTTCTGCAGGAACAGTCAGAAGGTCACAGAATTACAAAATCTAAGTAAGTTAAACAATTTCCTGTTAAAGCCCAGTATTTTGTGTGTAGTAAGTCTTCTGTGGACAAATTACTTGGTAAAGCATAATTAAGCCTGAACACAATCTAGCATATTTCATGGCATTGGCAGAAATTTCTCATTAGATAATTATGGGATAAATTCAGTTATATCTATGAAGTTATATGTATGAAACAAAGCAATTTGTATTACTAGAATAAGAGACAAAAGAGAAGAAAAATATACCAAAATGAAGCTTTGATAGATGTGTGTGTGTGTGTGTGTGTGTGTGTGTGCATGGACATATAGACAGCTAAGAGTGTGTGTATATATATATGTATATATATATAAAAATACCTTCCCCTCCTCAGTGTTTTGTTGACATGAATTGTGAACTTCTTCTTCTCTTACTAGTTTTCCAGGCCATGAAGTCAGTCCTTTGATTTGGCCCCAGACCAAGTCGCCCACATTAAACGTCCTCGGCCTGTAATGTATCAGCTCATTGGAAGAAGGGGAGTCTGGATTCCTTAGGTCATCTTCACTACTGATGCTTTTAGCATCCGAAGGACTAGGCACACACCCATTAATGCTTTTGGCATTGAAATCTCCATTGTAATGGATGTAGTCTTTCATCAACGAACTCTCCAGACTATTCGAGGAACTTGGAGATTGCTCCTCTAGAATTAGGTCTTGTTTAGAAGTGTTCAGCAACTCTCCAAATCCTCTGTTCTGCTGAGGCCTATTTCCATTTATGTGTGCACATCGTTCCACAGTGTTCTCCAGTCTTTCCTTAAAACTCATCATAGTTCTTTTGTAATTGTTATACCTGAAATTCTCCTCCAACATTTTATCACTCTGACAGTTTCGTTGTGATAACAGTATCTGATGTTGCTCCCCTTGTAGCAACGGCAGCGTGGAGATGTTATTGGGCCTGTCATGACAAGGGCTGCTATGGATATGGGCAGAGTGCTCTAGAAACTCGTCACATTTCCATCTATTTATCTCACCGATAGGACTTTGCTCCCCTTCCCACTGTTTTTTGGGTGTGTTACAGCTTGCTGACTTGTAATATTCATACCCATCCCCTTCACTTGAATTTTTACCATGTTCTGAATTCTTCAGCATTCGCGTTCCCCTGGTGTTTCTTATCCTACCTTCGGGATCAGACACGGCCACGTTTCTCCCGTGGATCACCGCACTGACCGCGCTAGAGAGATTTAATGGGTCGCCGATGGAGGCTGTGAAGGCACTCATGGCACTCAGGGCTGGGATGGGGCTCATCTGCGTGGTGCTGCTCACGGCTGTGGTGATCACCACCTGCATGCCCTTGCTCGCGGCGTCCACCACTGCCTTGTAGATGGCGTCCACTGAGGCATCCCCCTGAGCGGCCACGCTGTCCTTCGCCTGCGCTCCGAGCGGCGCCTCCGTCCTCGGCTGCAGCTCACAGGATGCTTCTTGGAAGGGAGGAAGCATTGCGCTGGAGCTCTCGGCACCCGGCGGCATCCCCATCTGCGTGAGCATTCGTTTGTTTAGAACAGCAGCGTCTTCCTGCATTCTCACCTGTGGAACGGAAAAGCGGGGAGAAAAAGATGGGAATTGCTAAGCTGCTTAAAGCTTCACCATGTTTCATTTTAATTAAAATTAGGAGGGTGACCTGAGTTACAACAGATTAGATGTTCTGATTTTGGTTATACATCAGTGACAAAGTTTAAAGCTGAAAAAGTAAATAGAAAAAAAATAAACAGAGCATACCTGAGAGGAAAACACCTACCCTGGCCATTAGACTTGCCTCATGGCACAAAACAGCCTTGCATGAAATGGTACAAACCACTGCCCATCACTGTGACTACACTATTTTCTTCTCCTTCTCAGACCCTGATTTTATTGCTCTCTCCCTGCTACCTGCTCCCGTGGGCTGCTCTATATTTGCTCCTCTTTGAACTTTTGCACCAGAGGCCACCACTGCCCTTTAGGAACTGTCAAACATTTCTGCTTTTCCCCACTTGTTACGTGCTCTCCTCATGGGATTTCTTTTTACTTCAGTCCCTTGCCGCCCACGTCTGCATCCCTTCGCATTGCAGTTATTCTGCACAGCAAACTGCAACCTTCCGATTAAAGTAACGGAGCTTTTTATATTTCTTGTCACATACATACGGAGTGAAGACAACAATATTAATCGCAGTGCAATAATAAAAAGCTTTAAGTAACAAGGGCAAAATATTTCCCAAAGCTCCTTTGAGTAGCTCCTTTGAATACTCACCATTATTAAGTATTTATATAATTGAGCATCTGAAGCAAGGAATGACTGAGATAAAGCTAGCAAAATTCATACAAAATCAGAGAAAGGTAATAGACAACTACAGGTCTGTGATTTTGCAATAGCAGTGAGCAGTGAGAAAATGACACGTCTTCTTCTTCCTTCTCAGAGGGTAAAAGCACTCTCTGGCATCGGGCATTTACACACTTCAGTCTTTACCTTGTGAGTTCTACAGCAACCATGAGAAAATTGGATAATATTAAATGCACATTGTAACATTGCTTTACTGCCCAGCTTGGCTGCTGTGCTTCTTGTCAGTTTGTTGTTTTAATAATTCAACTTGCAACATGAGGCACCGTCTATTTAGGGGCATGGCACAGAGGTACCATTTTTGCAGTCTGCTGTTGCATATTAACCCTATTGGCTGTGTGCTTCAGCACACACCATCTCTATCACAGCTGTTCCTTCAGCTTCAGGGAAAATATAAGAGAGATGGTAGATACAGTAAACTACAAATAGTTTTTAAGTTCTTAGCTACTGCACAAAACTAAGAATATTTACTTTCCACCACTGAATTGTTCAGAGTGGCCCAAAAGAGAATTTATGATCATCTTTTCAGCCTGAAAAATAATTCACTGTAAATGTGTAGGAACTGTCAGAATATGCATAGGATATTTTTTTTAACATACAGAGCATAACTTTTCTTTTTCCCAAAGAAATTATACACATCTTCTAAGACAGAAGGTATAAAATTTCCATAACAAAATGCAAAACCTCCTGAAGGAGGCGAGCGGCTGCGAACATCATATTGTGCTAAACAGCCAGCGAAAATGCAGCTTTGGGAGGATGCAGCTCTCCCTCCTGGAGTTGCATGCTTGTTTGGCCCCTCTGCTGCCTACCTGGAAGTTCTGGAAGAGACAGGCCATGGGGTTGGGGTTGCCGGGTGGGCCGGGCGCGGGGGGCTGCCCCGTGAAGCCCTGTGCGCCCTGGTAGCCTGGCGCAAGGTGCTGCGGCGGCGGTGGCGGCGGCGGGAACATCTGGCCGCTGCTGAGGAGCGACTGGAGGTGGCTCAGCTGGTGGTGGTTCAGCGGCGTGTTCAGGGCCGCCGCGTCACCTGCAAGGCAACACAGTGGGGCCGGGTGAGCGGGGCTCCCCGGGGCGCCAGGAACTGTCCCGGCTTCCCCAGGCACCGCGCGGGTTCCCTGCTCCTGCCACCCAGAGTAAGGATGCCCAGGCAGGACCCGCCGTGGGGCCGGCGCTTGGAGCACTCCCTGTGACATCAAAAGGAAAAGTTCTATTTCCATTCTTTATTACGGGAGAACCTTGCTGTGCATGAAAGCAGAAAGTACCCCAAAATAAAAACTACACATTCTGGTAAAATGAATATGCTGCTGGACCTGATTTTATAAAATTAATAAATAATTCGTAACTAATAAAATGTGGCTGTTTCCTAATTCTTGTCACCAAAAGCTCACATTTTTGGTAAAGGTTTCGGAATCACTGCTTGATTGTATTTTCCAAGAAAAATTAGAAGTAGGGTTGTGTTCATAGCAGCGATTCCATAGCCAGGATTGAAGTATCAGGGTAAAATGCTTTGCAGCTCCTCACGGCTGTTTTATATCTGCTAACAGTTTATTTATTAATGTGTGTAGTCCAAACAACCAAGGAACACTAGCTATGCTACATCGTCCAGTAGGCTTAATCTAGAGAAAATTTAAATATATCAGGACTTTTTATTACTTGTTTTATGAGGTAAATGCTTGACAAGGGAGATACCCTTGGGTCTCTAGACTACAAAAATAAGCAAAAACCAAAACCAAACAGGTATGAGAACAGAAATACAAAATAAAGGCTCGAAGGGCAACCTTCCTGCCTGGCCCTGTGCAAGGACTGCCTTGGAGGGCTTCATGTCTCCCTTTGCAGGGAATGTGCTTGTGGTTTTGGCACTTCTGGTTCGTCTGGAAGCTGCATTTGGCCGTTGCGCAGGTGCCGTACAGCCACTCACTCCCACTAACCCTGTGATGCCACACGCGCTCGGATGGGGAATGCCGTGTCCCGGCGATGCACCTGGGCTTGTGCTGCTTGAAAAGCAGGAGCAGCCCAAGTGCTCACTGAATTTGTAGGTAAATGGTAGGTCTAGGTGGCATCAGAATTAAGAACAGAAGGTGATTTTCAAACCAGCATTTAGTATTACTGAATTAAAAGAGTGCGTATTTAAAATTTCTTACAGTAACTGTTATGTTTTTCTCAATAAACAAGCTGTAACATAGAAAAGCCTTGTAATAAGAGTAGGATAAAGTGAATTCTTTAACAATAGGAATTAAGAGTTCAGAAATTCCCCCTCCCCAACCCTCTCTTTAATTTTGTTTTCTTCTACATTGGTGAATAAATTGAACTTACCAAGCAGGCCTGTCCCCAGTAGAGGGTTAAGTAGCTGTGGCACCACAGAGTTACTGTTGAGTTTAGCTGGACCAGCTGCACTCCCAGCACTATTAGATATGTTGAGCAATGTTTCTGCCATGGACACCACTGCTGTGCCACCAGCCAGGGTGGAGACAGACAGTGCGGCCACTGCTGAGGAGGAGGTGGTGGTGGTGGTGGCGGTGGCCTGGGAGGAGGTGGCTATGGACAGCTCTGGATGAGGAGCACTGCTGCCCGCCGCCGAGTTCAGGACACCTCCGGCCAGCTGGGGGTTCAAGGCCATTAACGCGGAGGCCGCCGAGACGGCCGGGAGGAGCAGGGGGTTGGAAGCAGCGTCGGTGCCCGCCAGGCTGGGCCCGGGGGCGCCCAGTGGGGCGGCGAGGAGGCTCTCGGCCCGGCCGCTCTCGGCCGGAGCGCTCGGCAAGTGCTCGGGAGGGGCTGCCGGTGGTGCTACGGAGGGCAGGGGGTTACTCGGCTGCTGCAGCATGTCTGAGATGGTCAGGTTGAAGGATGGTAGGGGGAGCATAGCAGCTGCCTGGGCCTGGTTCTGCAGGAGGGTGGCCAGGAGCTGGAAGTGCACGGGCTGCAAGACCTGCCCGTCCACGTCACTGGAGAGGAAGGCCAGAGCAGCGTTTACATTGGGGTTGAGCAAACCGAGAGGGTTGAGATTGACCTCAGACTTGCCTTCTCCTGCTGAAGGCTGCAGGATATTTAATAGGTTCTGGTTTAGGAGATGTTGCTGATTCACAGGCAAGGACAGAGGCAGAGAATTGAGGAGGTTTTGATTCAAGGAGTGTGGAAGGCTGTTGTTTGAAGCGCTGCTCTGCGGGAAATGAAGGGAGTGTTCGTGACCGGCAAAGGGGAAATCGCTCCCGACGGGCAGCTGGCCCTGCAGCGCGCTCCCGGCTGCGGTGGTGACGATGACGCCATCCTGGAGAACTGATGTTGTCTTGGTGATGGCAGGTTGGCTGGTGCCAGCTATGGCTATGGATGATGACGATCCTGAAACACCTGCAAAGCAAAAATGCAAAACACATGAATGGGATGCTGCCTTTTGGGAAGCACTCGCCGAAGTCACAAAGCAACCAGGTTAATCCCAGAGAGTCGTGTTTGAAACTTGTACATTGGGAAGAAAACATTTTGAGCATCCACATTTCAGCATTTTTCAGAAATGGAGGAATTTGCAATGAATTAGTTCAGCTACTACATACTGAGCCACACCTCATCAGAAATTATGTAGCTATATACCTGTTTTTCCCTTAAATTGCTTGAACAGCAAGAGGAATTCATTTATTCTGTATTTTCATTAGTGCGAACCTGAAAGTAACTGTAACAACGTCATTAGCCAGGGACCAATGTGAATTGAACTGCAAGGATGAAGGATCCGTGGGAGACACGGAGAGTGCCCCATTATTTATGTAGAAAAAACACAACTAATCCGAGTGGCCTAATCATATCTGTCACTTGGTGTGGAAGGAAAGCCCAGGTCTTGACAACTAGATCAATTCACTGTGAGCGTGCCCCCCAAATAAGCATTATTATTCTTCCCTCATTTCCATGCATCTTAACACCACTTTGACCAAAGCTGAAGTCTCAAATAAATTATGCATTTCCTTTTAATTGCGGGAGAGTGCTGAAGTGACAGGGATCACACACAAAACAAACACGCAGGGGAACAAGGAGAATTAAAACAAACAAAATTACCTTGAGTGATGCCTTTCTGCTTTATGCATCGAATTAGAGTGAACATACATTAAAAATACATATTAAAAAAAGCTCTGTTTTTGATGCTATGTAACTCGTTTCCGTTCCAAATGGCCTCTATGCATAGCTAATATGAGGAAGGACCACAGCTAGCAAGTATTTTTCTACAAAAATACTATTCGAAAGTTACCTGCAACCAAGTGGTAAGGAGGGTAAAGTGCTGACAGCTCAAGAAGATGTGAAAATTAAGACTGTGTCTCTGGCAGGGGCTGTAGAATGGAGCATTATGGGGAAAATCCCTTTCCATGTGTATGGCCAGCATGATTTATTCCTAACACACAACCGAAAGACCTGGTTATCCAAATTTAGTTACACAAGTCCCCTAGAAATTTCAACTAAAATATAATTAGTTTTTTTCCTTTTTTTCACGTTAAACTAATATTTGAAATATTTTAAATTACATTTTCCAAAAATGAATGTAATATTTTTTCAGGTCTTGGTGGAAAAAGGCAAATTCCTTTTCTCTCACGACAGAACCACCCCTATTTCTAGCAGTTTCTGTCTCCCCTGTGGCGCTGGCCACAGTGACACATGCTGCGTCCAGCACCTACCAGGCAGCAACCAAAACTGCTCTTGCTCACAAAGAAAAAAAGCTTTATTTTTATTTATCTATTTATTTTTATTTATCTATTTATTTTTTAAGACTGTTAAGAGGTGATGCTCCCAGGTTTTATGTACAAGTCCCAAAGATGAAAGCACAGATTTAAGAAATACAACAGCAAATGGCACTTCTTTCTTTATATTCTTTTAGGAACTCTTCCTTCTGCAATAGGGAGAAAATGATATACGCAAGTCTTTTCCTCGGTGGACAGGGAAGCCTTCCCTAGAGGAAGTTTCATTCAGTGTTCCAGCAGCACACGGGTAGATTTTTAATTCAGGTCTATGCAAAGTATTCTATATTTAGCACTTATGAATATACAACCTAATTCAGGATTTTTTGAGTGGACTAATCTGTTTCTAACCTATTTATGATTGTATTTCCCATTCCAGTCAGGTAAATAATGATCACGCCAAAGAGTTTATCTCAGAATTGTAAAACTGTTGCTTATTTTTTTGCTGAAAAAACAGTCTATTTCTTACCCCCCATTAAGCCCTACTTCCAGAAACCTAGCTTCAGAGGCCTACAGTGCCTTCAGTGCTTGCCCTTCCTCCAGCTTAATGAGGCAATTAATTAATTGCTACTGGGAGAAAGAAAATCTTGATGGAACCTGGGTAGTAGGAAGAAAATGTTTATTTCTCTATTTATTTCAGAAATGAGAGATTTAAAGACTGTTTTTTGGAAGCGAGGAGCTGCTGCCCCTTGTGGATCTGCCTCCCAGCACGATGCAGCAGGAATCAGGATGGAGAAGTTGTGGAGAATTGGGAAGTTCTGCAACTCCTACGCTCGTCACAACTGCATTCTGGAACACATTTATCTGCACCGGCACACGGCGGTGGCAGGATATAATTTTTGAATCTCTTCCAAAACATCATTGCTAACAAGTCAATATTCCAGATGAAGAAACATATGCAAAGCCATTCGCATTAAAATACAGTGCTGCTAGACATCTTTTCAATTCTTTACCCCAGCCCAAAAGACAAAATACTGAATTGTTTATTTTTTTACTTATAAAACACATGTAATTTCTGAAATTTCTGAGACAATGTTCAAAACGCTGCCCTCCCCGGGAAGAACCAGGCAGCTCTTGGGAGAAACCTCTGAACTGCTTTTCCCTCCAGTTTAAAGCCAAAATCTCTTGAGGTGCAGGGTGAAGCGGAGCAGTTTTATTGCATTGACTCTTGAGGAGACCAGGTATGAAAGTGATGCCCAGCACAGGGCGCACAAAGCCACAGAGAGCTCGAGGAGACCGCCCAGAGATCAGCTATACTCCTGCAGAGCCCAAGCGCTAGCAAGACGCCTTCCAAAGTCAGGCCCAGCACCAAGGTTATCCAGAATGGATTCCGGGTGTCCGTAGAGGTCTTTTATTCGAAGGAATATCTTGGAGCATACATGATCTTGAGGAGCATTTTCAGGGAGGGCGGGATGACAATGAGGAGCTCCCAGTGCAGGAAGGAAGGATCCCTGCGAGTGCCTTAGCCAGGAAGGTCACAAGGGAAATAGGGCTGTAACTGTGGCCACCTGCACCTCCTTCGGGCCCAAGATTGATGGAGAGAAGAGGAGTGGACACCCCGCAGCACCAGACTTTGAGCCCCACACTGCACCCTCCAATGCTCTACCTGGACTCCAAGGTGACAGCCAGTGTTTTAATGAGAAATGTGAAAGGGAGGTGAAAGCTAAGATGAAAGCCTAAGTTTTATTGCATGTTTTGTGAAAACATGACATTTTGCATCCTGGAAACCTAAGGCTCCAGAAATGCTATTATCTCAGGAAACAAGTCCACAATAATGAGAAACTCTTAGTGTAAAAGCAGAATGAAAAAACATAAAGGAGTTAGAACAGAAGTAAAGAAAGGCAAGGACGAATGCAGATCCCAGTCTTGCAGATACAGAGGTCTGCCAAGACGTTTTACAGTTGCTGAGAAAAAGGAACTGCCTTTGCAGTGCTGGGAGTGGAAGAGATATCCAGAGCGGCAAAAAAGAAACCTAGCATCTTGGAGGGTCAAATTAATGCTTTGGGAATAAAAAAAATCAAGAGGATATACATTTTAAGAGGATGCACATTTTTTTTCAAGTTTCAGCTTTCATTATGTGCATTTTTATTTAGTTCACTTTTGAAAGCAGGTTTGCTTTCCCGGGTGGCCCGTTGTGCCTTTGTGAATGGCACTGGCTCCTCTTTCTAAAGTGCTGCTTGACAGGTATTCGTAAACAGATGCACTAACATCACATGTACTAGGAAACACTTGGTTATGTACTACGAAATATAGCTCATATGTACTATGCATTGTTTATATGTACAGTACACAGGTACTATGAAATCAGGAAGATTCACTCTGCTCACTTTACATGAGAGCAAGGTATTTGTCACTCATACATCAGTGTTGCTTTCCCATGTAATGACATATATGTAACATATTTGTAAGCAAACGACATCCTTATTTGCATTTTTTCCATAAATAGTCTAAGCAAGACTAGTTTCATATATGCTACTCTGGCTTGGAAGCACCCGTTTTTAACTGTTTAGTTTCAACTTAATGGCAATATAAATACATTGCGGAATCCAAAATGGGCACCAGCTGAACAGGCCAAATACTGCATTTGCAACATAGGTCTGTAACTCCCTTGGGTTGCTACCCCTTGCTAAGCGTGTCGAGAAAACCCGAGAAAGGAGAAAGTTCTTACTCTAGTATTTATTTTTTTCTATAATATCTTTAAAAATGACAATTAGAACTACATTTTACTTAGGTCAATAGGTTACAGTCTAACAGGCCTAAACACTTGTCTTCAGAATTACATACTGCCTATCTAAAAGCCATTTGTAGGGATATATAAAAAGGAATGACAGCAGTGTGAGCCTGGCAGGATGGTACCAGAGGTCCCCCTGGTTCTGAACTGTATTTGTTGAACAGCAGCAAGAGGGCAACAGCAGGGCCGCTGGTTGCCTTGGGAGAGTGGGATGGGAGCCACCCATTTCCGACGAAGTGAAGCAGGAGCCAAAAGCAAAGCAACTTTTCTGCAGCAGCAGCAGGAGAATTCTGTCTGCATGAAGTTACGTGGGAGCACCAATAGCTCTAGATGCAGTGAAGAATGAGCAGCTTCCCTGTAAACCAGACAGCCCAAACTGAAAGCAAATTGCTGTAGCCTTCCCAGGTACCGAATGCATTTGTACAAAATTAAAGAACACAAAACTGCATTGCATTTCTGCAATAAAACTGCAATTCCAGTATACCAATTATAAGATAGTAAGGCAAAGAACTTTTTACAATACATTTCTCTAGGTAAACTACCCGTTATGTATCCTAACCTTTCACAAGTTTCAACGCTGCATTGATGGAACTTGTAAGAGACAGGTGTTTCATTAGGCACTTAGGAAATTTAAAGTGCTCAAACAAAATTGTGCTTTTCCTTTCAGGAAAGCACTTTGAAAATCAAACCCTGTAAATTAAAATAAATAAAGAAAGAAATAAACAACTCCCCCTGCTGCCTACCAAACAACACTGGCTGCATTTTGCTGTAACTTGGGGAGGACTTGCTCCAGATCATTGAGATATTAATACAGAAAACATTTTAAGAGCTTAAAAACAAATAAATGTTATATATACCACTTTCAAAATCTGCAAATCCTTACAATTCTGCATGTTAAGCCCAAAGGGTACTGTTGGTACAGTACTGTTTTACAGTTGATATTTTCTGTATTGCATGCTTAATTTTAAAACATTTCCTGGTCTGAACTCCTAATCAGACTGACATTTAACTGCTAGGTCATACAGTGAGTTCCCTGCTGAAACCTTCACTCTTCTCTTCCTCTCCTTGAGCAAAACCCAGCGACTCTTGCAGAAGGAACCCGCCAGCTTCCCTCGGAGGGTTCTGAGGGAAGGGTTCCGAGGGGTTGGGTCTCCTCCAGCTCCTCGGAGGAGACTCGGTGACCCCAAACCACCCTGGCCAGGCAGCAGCTCGTGCTCGTCACGCCAGGATCTCACCGGGCCCGAAGGGACAGGGTGCTGTGCCATCGGACAGCCTTCACTCGCAAGCCCCCTCATTCCTGAAACTCCTACTCCAGAAGGTTATTTTAAGGAAAAAAAACTCATCTGGGAATAGAGCACAGTCTCTGCCAACTGCTGAAAAGGGATTTAACCAAGAAGACCCAGTCTTTCCAATCTTTTGTGGAAGGGCAAAAAGCCCAAAGCAGTTTCTAGGACAATATAAATGCTTAAAACGAGGTAATTAATTAAGAATATTTCCAGAAGATGTGGAGAGCCAACTATGTATACGAAATTTAGTATTTTATTAATTCTCTTTTTTATCATGATCACGGATCATGATCTTTACAAAAACAGGACCCATCTTTCTGTACTTCCTTTAGTAAATCTTCTGATTTTTATTAATAGAAATTCCTGTAAAAGGGCACAGCAGTCAAAACACACACTGACCCCACAAGAGTCTGGGTAACCACAGGTGTAGACTATTGGGATTAAGTAGCAAATTCAAATGAAAAATCCAATGAAATAAAATAAAACAAAATAAAATAAAATGAGCCATGCACCTAAACACATTAGGTGCTCATTAAGTGGAGCTCAGCACAGTGGACGTGTATTCATAAATACAGGTAATTAGAAAACTCTACTCCACTGCTATATTTTTCATCTACTGCAAACACGATGGTAGCAGGTAAATTTGCACCAACTGCATAAGGGTCTGCCACACATGAGCTATTACGGTTGCAGCTAATATGATCACTGATGACTAGTAGGGCAATAATTCCTTTATGTTCGGAGATGAGGGTGGGTTTGTGTTCTTCTACCAAGAGTAAGAAAAGCAGAATATCCAATGACACCAGTGAGACGACCACCATACAGGTCGCACCCCTGGATATCTAGACTTCCTAGCAAACATTTGCCCTGTTCTTTAGAGTCCTCATTTGAAGAGGACATGAATGTCCTTTTTTCCTTCCCAAAATAGTCATATTGGACCACAGGTGAATATTAAAAAAGTGGCGCTAAATTTCGAGTACCACTAACTCCTTATAATTGTAACTTTTGTTGTTCCCTAGAAAAAGTCTCTCTGTACATTTAAACAAACCGAAGGACAAAAATTGATAGAGCATTGCAATCTGCTTTGTAATTAGGCGAGCACCTTGCTGGCATCCTGTCTGGGGGGCGGGAATTAAATTTAATAGGAGGCTTCTCTAGACAAGGCAAGTCTCCAGCAGGCTGTCAGCCAGCCACTTTCCGATTGTGAAGTCTGATGAAAAGTTCTACTATTTTATATTTCAGTGACATACAAGAGTAATTTGGGGAAGCAAACAAAGGCTTAGGCATAGGGCACTTTGCACAAGTTGAGTGGTTTGCACCATTATGCAGATTTTGACCACACTGATACGTTGAGTATTTTCTAGAACAGTCTATTTTGTTTGATGCACAAGACAATATTCAGAGAACCATGGGCCCACACTATGCTGAAGGTTACTACTACATCCAATAGTACCTCTCACCAAGATTTCAGATCAGAATTTATGCTTCAGTTTCCAAAAATCATCAAAATATGGGTATGGTTAAAGCACCTCATCCCTTCCACCTGCCTCCCAATGTAAAGCATTTCTACTCCTGACACTCCTGCGAGATAGGGAAGGATACTTACCCCCGACTGAAAACCAGGGAAGAGAAAGGAGTAGCAGCTTGGCAGAAGTTAATGTGGGAAGCGATGCTGTTCATATCACGGGTCCATATTTTTCACTTAGATTAAGCACAAACCCTTTTGTCAGACTAACACAACTCATTCTGCGGGAGACTCAGCTCTGTGCCGTAGGCAAAATGCAAGGGAAAAAAGACCATTTCCAAGGGCAGCGGCTGGGAATGGCCTGAGGAAGGCCGCCAGAGACCACCCCTATCACTAAGTTGGCTCCTTTGTACATTTGCATTGTCTCTGCTAATGCGTCCAATGCGTATCCATCTCTGCTGGGGTTTCACTGTGTGCTTCCCTTTTGTGCTTCCAAAGACCTGCCTAATCTCTCTATATCTTTTCCTGACAGTTTGCATTGAAGCTGTTAAATCAAAGACTCCTCTGAGTCACTGTTTTCCAAGATAACTGTCCATGCTCAATTCCGCATTCCCAATCATATTGCACTATACTTGGCTGCATTAACACAGGTTTTGTCAGAGTGGGAAAGAAACTCCTAACTAAATGGTCACATGTGCTCCTCCTTATTTAATTATATCTTACTATTCTTCTAATCTCTAAATTTCACCAGTAAAATTGTAGTATCCTGGATTCACGACCACGATAGCCTCAAGACATTTTTCCTTCTAATACGTATCTGTCCTTTATTTGTCACTACTAAACTTCTAGACCTGGAGCTCCTTATATTTCTAATATTCAGATATTTGAGATACCTTATTATCTTTAATCCTGTTAGCTATGGTTATTAGATTAGTTCCCTCGGTTTCTCTTATCAACTTTATTTCCAAACAGTTTTCCCGTGTCTTTGCCTTTATGCCCTCCTTTATGCACTGCGCGTTCCTTGAACGTTGCCTGCACTCAATCTCCTGGCTGAAAATGGGCTCTTTTCAATCAAATAGCCCTAAATAATCTCTATAGATTAGCTGCCACTTGCTCCTTGTGGGCAGCTGTTACTAACAGCGTTTGCAACACAAACATGGTAGACCTGATGGCTGGAAAGTTAATAAAAAAATAAAAAGTTAATAGAAATGCAACTGGTTTCCAAGTGCTGAAACTAGGAACATCTCTGAAAGCCCCTACCACATAAACACAAAAGTTTTATTTCAACAAGTATTTCATTTCTAATTCTATGACACTCATACTGAAAATTACCTGGAAATTAAAGATACGAAGATAACGAAGGCAACACAACCTAGAATAACCAAGCAGGGTTCTTGTGGTTAAAGCATAATTAAAAGTCCAGGCAATAACCAGCTAATTGTGGTGATTCTCAGTAACCCCACTGTGCGCGGGGTTATCCCCAGCTGCGGGGCTGGAGCAGGAAGGAGCAGCACCAGGAGGATCCCGTGTGGGGATGTGTTTAGATTCCCTGCTCTTAGAAGCCTGCTTTCATGACCCTTAAGGAACGTTTTATTGATAATTCTTAAATAACACACAAATTTGGCTAATCAGGCCCAGCCTGTATTTCCTGCAGAGATCTTGAAATCTTGAAATACTTTCCTTTTTTCAACCTTGCAAGACGGAACCACCATGAAAGGATTAATAGCTGCCAGCTCGTGACATAAACCGATAAATATCTATGGCAAAAAACATAAAGCCTTTTTTACCAAAATAGAGAGGAACCACTAAAAGACATTAGAACCTGTGGTTTTAGAGAAATGATTTTGTTTACCTATCTGTATTTGTCTGTATCTGTCGGTTCTGTATTTGGAGACAGATCTCGGAGGCAGCCCTGGAAGAGGGTCAGGCTCTTGACCCGGTGCTGCCGGACTGTGATTGTGTCCAACAAACACATGGAAAGTTAACCGAGCTGCAAGACCGAAATAAAAAATGGACTTTTTTTTTCCGCTTATGGAATTAACGCAGTATCGCCGTTCAAAAACACATCCTTTGCTCAACCAGCAGTAGCTAAATGAAATCCACCTTTCTGCAATGTCTCCCTTCTACGTTTAAACAGCACAAGGAGTGAGAGCTGCAAAACTGCTTCCTCTGGGAGTCCCGGTGATGAATAAACCAGGAAAGCTCACTACGCTCTTCCAGCCAAATGCACAGTTTATTCAGCCATCTAATTACCAACTTAGTAAAATTATCACGATCAAGGCAAGCACAGGCTTGACACTCTCCCCGTCCCCCAGCCCCAAGCAAGGTTATTTTGCAAATTTTTGCACCCCTAATCATTTGTTCTGATCATCTAATCTCAGCACCCGGCTAATTAATACAAGTGGTGGAGAACACATAGCTGGTTGGGAACAGACCCTAACTGGTTGAAATAGCAGGACAGGCAGGAAAAACAATTTATTTGGGCAGGTGCTTGAAGAAACGTGAGGCCTAGGTGTGTACAAACGCACGTGAATTTTATTTGTGAGGAGCGTGTGGAATTAAGAGAAGCAAAGAGTGGGCACGGGGAGAAGGTCAGGATGTTGTTTACAGGAAAAGGGAGATAGATTTTAGTCTGCCACTGTTTTTTCTTATTGGTTTTATTTCTGAGTATGTGGATATCAGCATGAATTTTTTTTTATATTGGTGAATTCAGATTTCAAAAGTAGATAAGCAGGAGGAATCCACTTAAAAACAGTCAAAATATCTTTCCACACAGTCAAACATACGGGTATCCCTTTAAAAGGAAACATACCTGCTTCAGGACTGCTTTGATTACAGCTGCTAACAAGGCTGTTTGGGATCACTGGAGTGGAGGAGGCCTGGATTCTTGGCGGAGGTGGGTTTGGATGCAGCGAGTTTCCTAATGCCACTCCTGCCTGACTGAGCATCCCGCAGCTGCCGCCTGCCTGCATCTGAGTTATCAGACCAGCCAAGTGCGGGGCTGAGCCCGGGCTCGGCCCGTGCATGAAGTTAGTGTTGGTGCCCTGGCAGTGCCCACCGTCCCCGCGCAAGGGCAGGCCTGGAGCCAGGGAGTTCTGAAGAGCGCCCGGGTTCACACTGGTGTCTGCAAAATGCAATTGGGCACCAGAGCAAGGCAAAACAGTACTGGAGCTCCCACATGTGGTGGTACTATTGCTGTTCATGTGGGAACTCTGACAGCTCATGGACTGCAGTAACTGGGACATTGAACTGATGGGAAATGAGCTTTGACTTTGTTTCCTTATCGAATCGGATCCAGCCTTGGAGACTCCAGAACTGTCCAGCTGAGACTGTCTCAGTAAACTCAACACCGTGGTGGTTGGCTGCTTTCTTTTTCTCAGAGCATCTTTTTGCTGAGACATCAGTTTGTCTCTTAGTGCTGCTCGGCCGCTCTGCCCTTCGCTTGTTGGTAGGAGCACGTTGGCAGCAGGAGGGAACATGGTATTTAAAGTGCTGTGTCCTTCGTTGTTGCCACCGCTGGCAACAGGTCCAGAATTGCTACTGCTGTTATTGTTGTTACCAGCAAGTTTATTTTGATTTGCTAGCTGTGCTTTGGCTGCTGCTGAGAGTAAACTACTTGCTGGAAAAGAGGCAGCGTTATGCTGGTTCAAGATCTGATTTAAAGGCATTCCCAGCAAACCCGGCTGACTCTTCAAGGAACTGCTTCCAGCTGATGCAGTGGGAAACACCGCATTGTTTGGAGGATTTAATACATTACTCATTCCAGCAATTAATGGGTTAGGGATGTCCTTGTATTGATTGAGTCCATCGTGCTTGGTGGAAGGGCTGGATGGCATAGATGGCCTGGGTGACCCTATCGTTGACCGTGGGGACCTTGGCGGAACTTTAATACCACTGCAGGATGACTGTGGTCCCACTGGAGGCAGCAGGAAATTCCCATGATCCGATGATGTGGAAGAAGAACGTGATCTTTGGGGAGAAGCCTCGATCCTCCCAAGCCCGGACCCCATCATGTGAACGGGGGACGTCACTGGGGAAGGAGAGAGGGAAGTTGAAGCTGAATGCTGAACTCGCTGAACATGACTCCCGTGGTTCATGTGCCCGGGCTTTACGGTTGGCAAAGGAAGGTTGCTCGGCAAGGGGACGACGGCGGGGGGCATGCTTACATTCATCACGGGTACCTGAGAGTGGGTGTTCGTATGGAAAGGCGCTGGGTTAATGATCACGGGATTCTGATTCACTGGTTTGCTAGGAATGGGGTCCAGAATGCCAAGCGGATCCTTCTCTGATGCTAATGGCTTTTTCTGAAGAGCACACGAAGGCGGAGGGGGAGGTGGAGGAGGACCCTGGGGCGGTTTGTGGTGAAACATTGCTCGTGGGACTTCCATACCCGCTGAAAAATTACACATGGGCTTTTTCATTACCGGGCTTTTTGTGGTCAAGGTTGGGGAAAGAGGTATATTAGTCCTTCCAGCCATTGCACAGGATGACTGTATGGGAGAACCATGTAGCATTACAGATGGTGGAGATAAAGGTGTCCTGTTCATGTGAATAGGACTGGAGTTGGGTGCTGCATGAAAACTGGGATTGCTCCTTGTGAAAACGTCAGGACTTCCAAGTGGGTCAGTCCTAGGAGAGATGGAGCCATCTCCGTATATCTGTGATCCTGATGATGCTGGACTGGGCATCCCACCATGACTGCCACGATATGGAGACTTCTGTCCCAGTTCATTACTACCCAGTCTCTGCCTCGGATAGACAGAATGAAGTTCTTGTTGCTGGCTTCCAGCCATTTCTTGCACGTAAAGCCTACCCATGGCATTAGATGCCCCTATCATCAACTTGAAAGGAGTCTTACATTCCGGTATCACAGAATTTGTAATTCCTTCATGTGATTTATTCCTCATCGATCTTGGAGTTGCTGCTCGAGTAGGAACTACTGGAGTTGCACCTGATATTAAAACCACAAAAGTTACCAATTAGAAATCTGAAATCACAGTTCAGTGCAAAGCTACTCTGCATGAAAATAACTGTGAAAGCCAGAAAGCCTTTCAACTAAACTTCTAATCAGAAATAATACCTAAATCATGGTGTACGCTCTCACAGCACATGGTAGAGTTGCCTATGTGTTATCTCTATATCCCATATAAACACTGTGTGAATATGAACAAGCTACTCTAAATCCTGAGTGTCTTAATGTTTCAAGCACGCTACGACCAATACAAAGTTATTTTAGCACAGTTCTTTCCAAAAACAAATTCCTAGAAGGGCTCCCCTCTCCCTCATCTTTCTTTTCTCTCCCCTCCAACGACCATCTCCATGCTCTGCTCCCGAATCTCAGGTGTCCCCATGCCCCGCGCATGGGCTGGGTGAGCTGCTGGCAGGAGCAGGTTGTCCCTAGCACAGGGAAAAAAGGAGTCTCTGGCACCATCTATTGAGTATGGGAGGAAATAAGGGCCAGACTCTTTTTCCTCCCGTTTGGGGAGAGCAGGATCCTGCCCCAAACGCCTGGATGAGGATGGAGCCAGGCACAAGGCAGGACGCGGCGCTTGGCAGTGCCCTGCCTCGGTGTTAATCTGCTCTTGCTAACTGCTTTCTGGGAAGGGGCGTTATGTAACATCCTTAATGCTTCTCTGCATTACGGCTTCTCCTGCAGTTTCTGCCAGTTTTTGTTTGGGAACAGGTTATTCCGTTTAAGAAGTTAATTTTTTGTTTGTTTTCAGCATAAAAGCCTTGGGGATATTTCCATTTGTGCACATGCAAATCCTGTTCTCTATCATGAAAAACTTGTTGTAAATTCTGGTTTTGAGATCAGACATGCCTACATGTACAAAGCCACTTAGTCCACTAACACTGGTTTGGTTTTCTAAAACTTTTATGTTTTCAGTACTTTAAGGATACCATCATGAGCAGCTTCAAGGCTGGTGGACTTTCTGCCAGTTTTGCTGCTCAAGGAATTTGTAATTCAGATTTCAGTGGGAGCTTAGTAAGGGAAAAAATGAATGCATTCTTGGCAAGCAGCCTGTGAATATGTAAAGCTAAATTTGAGTAATGAGCTAAAGATTGCATGTCCAAATGAATTCAGAGGTGCCTTTAAATTCCTGACTCACTGGAACTCAAGTCTCCCCTTTCCTTTAGTATGGCCATAGGAGACAGATGGCACCAACAATTCTCCCTTCATCCTATTTGCTCAGTCAGCTACATCAGGACAGAAACAAACTTAAGACCTTTCCCAAAATATAACCCAAGTCTCGTCCAGCAGGCAGAGCTCAGGACTGAAGTGCAAAATGAAATATACACAAGAAGCCTCACCTTGAAAGCTGAGTGCAGGCAAAGTGACAAAAAAGTGTGCTTAAACATGAAGGCATTCCTGCATTTATTGAGGTGCTTTACTAGGGAATTTTCCTTTTCATTTAGTGCACAAAATGCTTGTCCACAGAAGGTAAGACCGAATAAACAGGACTTCTGTCTTTATTTAACTGGCTTTCCCCTTTTATTTTCTAGCTCTTTTTAATAAGGAATGTAATTTAAGAGCTACTAATAAAGAACAAAAAATGCTATGGAAAATGCATAGTAATTTGGGAAAATGTACTGTTCAGTATAGGAACAAAAATTACAACCCCAAACCAACTTAAACAAAGCTTTAAAACCACAAATAGCAATCTGAAAATGCAACACTATGCCAGCACCAGGAACAGCATACGCATCTTAGCATTGGCTACGTAACTGAAATCTACTGCTTCTTATCGTCTTTAAATTTTCCATTTCCAAGTCAGGTTGCCAGTGGTTAGCAACTAGCCTGCTATTATTTTCACAATGACAGCTGCAAAAGTTCTTTCAGAATATGAAGGGTCATTTCTGAGCACACGTAGGTCATAGCATACAATCATAAACTTAGTGAGCTTAAAAGTAACTTCACTCCCCTGTCCTAACTACTCAGATTAGGAAGACTACCTCAAAACTTTTTCTTGCAATCCATAAAAATTACTTAGCTTTTAATTAAAACTTCTATGCAAATCTCCTTTTTTTTTTTTTCAATGTAAATTCTGTCCTTTATTTAAAGTAGCTCCATTTTCTGGTGGTGGTTCTCCTAATGTGTTTATTGACAGCAATCCTATCTCCTTTCAGCCATCATTTTGCTGGGTTAAACAAGCCCTTTTAGATCACCCTTTTTTAATAAAACAGGTTTTACACTTCTCTAGCTATTCCACTAACCCCTGTTGCACCGGCTTGAATGCCTCTTTCCTGAGTGCTAGTGAGAACAGGAGCTTGGGAAGCTGCTGTATGACGACATTTGTACTGCTCTGCTTTAGTATTACACTGATCTGTGCCACGCTGCCATCTGGTACTGCCCAGAGGCATCGTGGATCAGCCAGTATATCCACGTTGTCTTCTTTCTCAGTAACTCACAGGTAATAGCTTTTGCTATTCGTCCCCAGGTGGATAATCTTACAATTAATAGGTTTGTTGCTCTATCTTTCCTGCCCTCCAGTTCTCAGTGACTTCCTTTTTTTTTTTTTCCACATACTGAGTTTCTCTTGTTTTGATAATACTGTCAGCTTCATCCATCAACAAATTATTTCTTTTTTGTGTTGGTAAGAATCATTAAACATGAATCCAGGTTGGTCTGAAAAAATAATCCTTGAGAAATTACAGAGATCTTCTCTAGCTGTATATTCTGCCTGAAATACCATTTCCCACTTAGCCTGGTCCTTAGCTGTATTATAATCCCTTTATAATCACTTTACTCAGCTCCTCTAATTTCCCATGTGACAGACTATCAGACATATTACCACAGTTCCAAAAGAGAGAGTGAATGTTTTCCTTTGTTTGGAACAATCTACTATCTATTCCAAGAAAATCATACTCTTTGTCTGGGATGACCTGCTTTTTAGATCCAGATTTCTAATTATTATTTTGTTCCTGAATCTGTTTACAGTCTGCAGTATAGACACGACTTTTGGGGGTGTTTTTGTACAGCACTTCGTAATTTTTACAAATTAGGTAATTATATGATTCTGCATGATTTTACTTACTTGTTCCACCACCAGGACTAGTTAGAACCAGTGACGGATGTGGTGCTTCCATGCTCTTATGAAGTGTAGCCACAGCAATAATCTTCCTTTTATGTATGCATAGTTTGGTGACATCTTCATCTGCTTTAACATCTTCAGCAGTTCTCTGCTTCACAGCAGCTCCAGGATCAAAATTAAATACCTGGTAGTAAAAATTCCAGCATTTAAAACAATTATTTTATAGGGAACAAACTTGCAGAATATATGCAAACCAGAATTTTCACATAACATTAAATTTGTCTCTGTTCTTCAGATCTATCTGATGTATCTTGCATTTAACAGGAGATATCTTGATAGTATGCTTTGAAACTGTAAATAAAAATTGAATGTATTTATAATAAGTAAAAAGAGACAAGCAAATTGTCATTTAGTAACGCTGAACACTAACATCCTGCAGTTTTAAGACTTTAAAGGTGATAAAGAGAGGAAAGAGGAGTTATGGGTGAGTGAGAACATTTTATTATTAAGTAGGAAATTTTAAAATGCATATATACATGTAAAATTGTGTATTTCAGCATTTATGGTGATTAAGCTCAGTTACTGTAAACAATATACCGCTGTTTTACTTACATATATGGAGCACTTTTTGTGTTTAGTTTTAAAATATGCTATCAAACCACCTGAATTATTGGCCTAAGCCCAGCAGCTGCTCGGTCTCCCTTCCTGCAAGGCAGCCTCCCCGGCAGCTCTGGGGAAGCTGCAGCTCAAGGCCGCTTCTCTTTCCAGTTTTCACCCATTAACACATCGCTGTTAATAGGAGGTTTCTAACTTGACAGGGAAGTGTTCGAACACAGCAAGAACCAAATCAAATCTCCACAAATGAGACAGGGAGAGGGAAAGGGAGGCGGAGGGAGACTCATTTTACTGGTCTCCTTTTCCCCCATTCATCTTTATTCTGCTAATGAATAACTATTTCTACTTAAATATTTAAGAAAATGCCAATTTGTTGGGTGCCTATCAGTGATCTCACCTCACCCGATGTGAGCAGGGATTACGTTCTAGCACTGCCCTCAGCTGATGGAGCGGGTAAGGAGGATAACGAGGGATACAAAAGTGGGCTTTTCTGTACCTTGGGAAGAACCAGAGGACATTCCAGGCCACACTTGCATGTCCCATCAGTCAGCAAGTAAGTCTTCACCTGCTCCAAGCACGATAATAAAGACCCACTGGGACTGAAAAGGAAGAGAAATGATAAATAAAAGCAACTTGATGGGTAATGACTTTTGTCTAGTCTTCTAATGGCTCTCACAGAGAATCTGAAAAATATACAGCCACAATTTCATATTGTTCCACAGTATTTTCTGCTTTTAGTTGAGACCTAAGAAGATACTTTAAAAACAGAAAAAAAAATCCCATTTTCAAGGAAGACCTGACTACAGAGGAACAAACTTGGCATGCATAGAAAAAAAGAAAGAAGCTGAGATTATGGATATTTACTACTGACGTTAGAGCTGTGCAGGAATCCCTAGGCGCTGCCTGGCAACACCGCGATTGCGTTCCCTGTCCTCCTCCTATGGAGCTCAGCAGCCAGCACAATCCCAACAGAGCTCCCGGAGGCTGGGCGGGCACCAGGACGAAATGTAAGGAGAAAACCTCACAAGTGTGTGTCTCAACAAACACGAAAATCCAACATGAGAAATGGGCAAGTCATACCCTGTTGCAGCTCCGGCTGTCAGGTGCATTTTAAATAATTTGGTTTTGTTCAGCTAAAATTTCAGATCTCTCGCTGGAAGTGGGAAGTGCTGCCCCAAGAAGCCAGGCCAGTGAATTCCTCATAAAGTGTATATGGATTTCTCTAACTCCCACCAGAAAATCATTATCTCCATGTCCAAAAATAGGACACTGGAAATTCTGCTACAGCAAAATCACTAATTCATAAGATGAAAAAGGTTCTCATGTCACAAAGCTCTAGCTCCCAGATTGCTCTTTATTACTTAGCCATCGAAGCTGCTTATGGGTAGAAGTATAAAATAATTAGTGAGGCCTGGCCAAAACCCTGGTTCCTAACAGCAGCTGTAAATAGTAGCCCTAATTTTAACAAAAATGATGCAAGTAGAATATTTCGAATCACACACACAAAAAAAGACATCAAAATAGCAAACTATGATCAACTTTCATAATTCAACCCAAATGTATAAACAACTACTTCTGTGTGACAAGTCTAAGTTATATATATAGCAACATCTGCAAATGACATTTAAAGTTATGCTAACAGTTTAATTAAGTAATTTCTTTGCCAAGCCTGGCCTGAAATAGCTATTTTAGAGAGAATTACTTGGGTTGAAAACGCCTAACAGTGAATGCTCTGAAGATAAGCAAGATAAAGCAGCAATCTAAAAATACACAGTACAGGTAGGAAGGAAAAAGTGATTGCCAGACTAGAAAGCCAAGCTTCTCCTGCCTTAAACTGAAGTCCTTCGGTTGGGGGGATTAAATAAAATGCCATTTTGTGTTTTTCAAAGGCCTACTTGGCAGCAAGACCTAAGCTCTTGTGGAACTGAGCTTATTATATATTATATATATGTTATCCCACTGCCCTCCCGTGTCCGAAGGGATGAGTTCTCCAGCAGGCAGGGTCAGCTCAGGAACCTCGGGCACCATCTTCAGATGGAAAATGCAACTGGGGGTCCGAGTGCGACTGAAAATGGCAGCCTGCACAGGGGAATCCAGGACAGGAACATTTCAAAAGTCTCCTGAACAAAGGCCACATATGGAAAAACAAGAGCGAGAAGCGCTCAACACGTGATGCCAACACAGACTCGTTTACAAGCAAAACTAAGTAC
Source organism: Crypturellus undulatus (assembly GCA_013389825.1). Lineage (NCBI taxonomy): Eukaryota > Metazoa > Chordata > Aves > Tinamiformes > Tinamidae > Crypturellus > Crypturellus undulatus. The sequence continues at coordinate 1,968,830 of VWPW01008057.1, read as the reverse complement.
GACAGGTAACAAATATAAGTCCTGGTGCCTGGATACAGGGATGATAGAAAAAAACCCAACTCTTTTTTTCGCATTGACTTTTAACTAAGGCAGAGGCCAAGTGAATTATAGCTGTAATGAGAAGAACATGAGAAAAGTGATTTATCTTTGACATGCATATTGCTGACATGGACTTTGTTTGATTCTGTTAATTGAGAATATAAGAAGAAATCCTGGAATGCATTTCATTTCTTATGGTAGTTTGGTGTAAAACTGGAGTACGCTTTGAGTCATTAAAGAATTCTGTATCAGTAATACATAAAATATTGCAAAGAGAGGGTTATTTTAACCACAGAATATTGGGATAAGATTAATCAAATAATAGATTGGTAATTATTCAATATTATGTAAATCTGATATATCTGTATTTTGTTAATAGTAACTTTTATTTTTTTCCCAGCAACATTGATTTGTAGTGGTTGTTTGTCTAAAAACACTAAAAACACTCATTTAATAGTAATTTCAAACAATTTATTTGCTACTGTTTCAGGATGAACAAAGAAAACCCCAGGAAACTAACAGAATAAACGAATAAAACACCTAAAACTTCAGTGAGAGATTACAGTCTTGTGTGCCTGTTTTTCTACACTGAAACATGGGGAAATCCATACAACTACATTGTGCTGGAGAACACCAGTGATGTTGAACTCGGAAATTCCGCAGAACATTTAAAAACTGATGATTTCTGGGGCTACTAAACAGTTACACTACTAAATTTCCTTCCAAAACAAGGTATGAAAAATGAAAAAACATAATGTACCTCTGGAATATAAACCCAAAAAAGACTTCAGGAATGGCAGAACAGAGTTACATGATACTGCATGAACTAAGCTGAAGATTGGGTGCTGAGAGAAAAATAAAGTCCCATTTTGTTTGAACTGTTGAAGTTGTTTTGATGCCTGGTCACCAATTTGACCACGACCAGCAAAGGGTCTAATGAAAATCCCACGCTGGTGCGAGTGAAAGGCAATGATTTTGCGTCAGGGAGTATGATGGAGACAGCATACCTTTCTCATCACCTCAGCTGCAACATATAACTTAATTCTCTAGCTAGTTTCACTGTAAATGGTTTGAATAATAAAAATAATGAGTAAGGTTAAATTTGCTACTGCTCAACTCTAAAATCCACATGACAATAATAATAGAGAACTATTCATGCCTAAAGCAAAACGTAGAGTAAGGGTATCAAATTTTCAAGGCTTGGCGATATTACATTTGGAAAGGCAGAACAGATGTTACGGGCATGTGAAAGGCGCAACTTCACTGACTTAAATGGGCTCCACCAAAACCAGTGGAAAAACTGGTCTAGCGCTTCCAGAATAAGAAGCCCCTGAAGATTTTGAGCAAAAAATGAGTTGAGTCACTGATTTACCACATGGTCTGGCAAAACTACAATGAACACAAAACCAGAAAGCACTTTACATAACCTTACCTGACATAGAGCACTCCACTTTGGTCTACCCGTCGTTGCCACCCAACTGGAACTTGCACTGCTGGTGGCCCTCCATCCGTGTCCCCTCCGTCACACTCCTTTCCTCCATTCATTTTTCTGTTTCTGTTTATGAGTCTTCAAAGATATCAACAGTAAGATGATATCCTTTTACTACATGTCATCATGGCCTCCCAAAGAAGGCCATTCAGTACCTTTCCCCAAATTGTACAAAGTGCATTGAGAGGCTTCAGCTCAGTTTGAAACCAAGTCCTTAAAAGTGGCCATTTTTGTTAATGAGTCAGTTTCCCATTACAATCCACATTAAATATTCAATGTTTAGCTCCTTATATATTCATAAGGATGGACTATATAGATAAAAATTAGTGCTTCCAACTTGGGAAAATGGTAATTCACCAATCCTTTGTTACCTGTCAGAAAGGAGAATGGGGAAAAGGAGAATTTCTAGTTCAACAGCATGGCTCCAAGCTTGATGACTGTCTAAGATAACTTGTATTTTGTGAAAGCTCGTCTCATTTTTACAAATATGAGTCAGATCTAATACCTCCAGGTATTATACCCTTTATATGCCACATTCTTTTTGTTTTCTTTTTATCTTCCATTCATTATCCAAGTTCTCTTCTTGAGATTCTTTCATGACTCCCCAGCTCCAATAAAACAGTCTGAAAAACACAGATATAGAAAATACATGAGCCATTTTCTTATGTCTTTTAGCCTAGTTCTGTAACTCATGAAAATGTACAAATAACAGAAATAACATCTGCATCTGTTTACATCAAGATATCAAATACATCAAGAGTTTAAAATTGAAATCTTAACCATCAACAAAACTGTAAAATAAGGGTTAGGGTAAATACAATCTCACTAGCATATTCTGTTTATATGTGGACTGCAACTGTAGTTATTAAATAGTTAATTTATAGTTTGGATGAATTGGGGTTATATCTTTTAAATGAACAGCGTCACAAATGCTTCTATCCAAAATTATCACTGAGTGACTCGCTCAGTAAATGTCCTTTATAAACAATTTATAAAACTAAATGAATGTGAAGGAAGTTGCTTTTAGGGTTGATAATATCCGTAATAATGGAAAAAAAATTTTGCATTTAAAGTAGATTACAAAAATCAATTTTATAAAAGCTGTACAATAAAAAGGAAAAAGCATCAGTGGATTTCTTAATCTAAATTTAATATCAAAAACTTCATTTTCTTCTGCATAGATGTCAGAATGGCTATGAAACAACTGAAATGACAGAAGTAATACACTTTTATGATATTCTTGTATAAGCAAGTCTTCTTTAAAGAAGGTCACAATTACATGAACAAGTATACAAACTTCCAAATAAACCTTTATAAGTAATCCAGACAAGAATTATCTCTCAAAATTGGAAGCTTTTTATTGAGGTGAGACAAACACGCAATATAAAATTCTAGTAAGTATGTTATAGATCTATAAAACAATAATCCTAAAACTCTAACTCTGTTGTAAAGACTCTATTATATGTTTTATTTGGAACTGCATGCCAATTCTGCCTTATCATTCCCACTGCTAACATTTTTCAATACAGCAACTGTTGCTATAGACATGTCTGATTCATGTAAGAAAAACTTTTCTGAGATAGAAAGCCTGAGGATTTTAAAACATTTCTACAATAGTATCAACAACAGGAGGTCTACATGCAACAATAGCAGCAGCTCCTTCGAGACCACTCGAGGAAGACTCCAGAGACACAAACACAGTCCTCAAAACGACTCCTTTAAGTGCCCTTATGCAGCACACGGTTTTTGCATGTGCTACTTATAAATGCAGAGTTCAAAATGTTACATAAAGACAGAGAGAGTAAAAGAAAAAGCAGATGTAATATTTACAAAGTGATGTGGACTGGAAAGAAGAGGTTGAATGCATCAGTTTGATTAAGGTGCGGAGATCTGCAGAATAAACCCTGTGATTCTTTCCTAAAGACCTGCTGCAGCTTGCAGAGATCTGCTCCTATACTCTGGAGCACCTCAAAAGGATGTAACCCTTGGCTGGCCAAAACTGGGGAGAGGATGAGGAAAATTCATGGCTGGAGGTCTGCACAGATAAGAGCTTGACTGAGACATGGAGGTTGGAATGACTGCAGTTATTTCTTTGGAGTTAGTTACGCATATGTAACTCCCTCCTTGCCCAGGGCACGCAGCGCCTCTTGTGTGCAGCCACCGCCTCCGAACAACTCCACTTCTCAACACACTTGCATTCCCTGTGTTTATTTATTTATTTATTCAAGAGAATATGATTAATATTTCTAAATGGAAAACATGTATTACTAAACTGTGCATCTCTGTCCAGGAGGTGGAATCAAAATACTATGGAAATCGCGCAAGTTCAGACCTGTGGCCCAGACACGTGTTTAAGGAAGCAGGGCATAATTTGTGACCTATTTGCTGCTTCAATTGCCAAGCAAAGGTTACTGGTAAGAGAGAAAAGAGCTTTCTGGGGGCATCACCTGTGGCTTCTCCGAGCAGCCTCCAAGGGCTCCTACCTGACCCTCTCCACACTGCAGATCCGGGTCGCCAACAGCAGGAAGGTGAATGAGGACAGGCTAAAGCAGATTAGAGCTAATGTCACAGGAAACACCTTGCCATCGCTCATACACAAACAATGTATCTCTTCATGTTGGGATCTGGCAAATAGAAATGGGATTTGGGAAGCTCCTGGCAAGAGCACAACACTCTCAAGTCCTGAACTTGGACGTGAGGCTTTTAGTTTAGCAAAGTCTGGTCTTAGTTCCTTGGTTGGTTTTACCCAGATGGGGTAACAGACAAGGTTTCATCAAATACAAAACGGAATTTACTGTTAAGTTTCATTATTACTGTAGAAAAGCGCATTGGTATTTTTATTACAGGTCTCACATAAGACTAAGTAAATTATTTCCCCATTATTTTTAATGAAAATGTATATTCTGTAATACAGTAAAATTAGACTCAGAAAAGAGATATTTAAAATACTGGAAGCAGATACTTATGAAAAGGCTCATTTCTTGATTCAGTCTTACTTGTTGCTACTTAGGGCAATTACACTAGATCCATTACAAGGAAACAACAGCCATTAATATTTTTTTTGCGCAAGCAAAAAAGGACACTTAAGTAACCTTATATTTTTACTGGTTCTACGATGCCATGTATCAGCTAATGCTTCAATCTATCACTACCATGATGCTCATCATCATCTAATCCAATAAACCACTGCTGTGCTGCACATATCTTGAAATAGTATATGCGAGAAGCATAAGAATTCACATAACTTCCTCTTCTATGGCAAATACTTAAAAGATTTTCACTCGGTACAGTGACTTGGAATAAAATGGCTGCTTCAGTCATATTCTTTTTGGCAAAATTTATTATTTATATGACTTCTTCTTGAGAGCTACTAGAGGCTGAACAATTGTAAAGCTATAGAAGGATTTCAGTGATGTAAAAATCCATGTGATTATCCATTTTTTCCAAGGTACAAAAATACATGAAACAATACACTCCACCTCAGCAGAAAACTGCAAATGACACTTCTCTCAGTAACCAAGTTGGACCTTCTACCTGCTAATTTACAGTCCTCGTGTAAGCTGGGCTCTGTGAGGATGTGCCAATGTGCCTGTGTGCAATAAATTACAGGAAAAAGAGAGGCTGAGACTCCATGGAAGCTTCTTGGAAAGTACATAGCCCATCAGTGTGCCACTGGTTACAGTTCTACGTGTTTATATGAAAATGCTTAAGGAAGTGAGAGGAGTTTTAATAAACCAAGCAGGAGGGATCAGCATCAACCCTCCGAGTTTCTTACCAGCCCAACATCGCCCTCCTCCCCTTGCGATGGACCTCTGCCCTTTCCCTATCAAAGCATCCCAGCCAAAGAATTTTTATTGGTTAAGAAAGTATTTGGATTTGGGACCAGATCCAAAGTATTTTGCACACTGGATTCAAGCCAAAGGTCTGATTTTCATCAACCCATGTAATAAATACCTCTTCTCTGTAATCTCATCAGAACTCCAGACAGCTCACGTTATCTCACCACGAATAACACAACTATCCATGTCCCAATCGATTTCTCCTTTTTTCCCGAGTGCCAAGGCATGCCTCTTAAATTTGTTTTGCACTCCACTTCCATTATACTTTGTTTAAAAATATTTTATGAGAGAACTACACCAAATTGTTTTTCCCCTACTTCCCCTGGCAAATGACCTTCCTCCCATGAAAACGTTCTCTCTAGTTTTCATATGCTGAAAGTTTGCTTTCAATTTTTAATGCCTCACTTTTTAAAATGCTCCACTTTTTTGAATGCTTGACTTGGCATTGGTTAATGTTCACTTTATCAATTTTTAGTTAAGTGGAGCAATAGAAAACTTGGCATAAAGTAAAAATAAACTTAGATAACAATAGTCTGGATTTATAGCTATCATGGGATAGATGACCATATCTGGACTTCCATCTATCACAGTGATATCCAGGTAACATTTACTTCAATAGCAGTGGATGGGAAGCCAGTGAGGCATGTTTTGGTATTCTAATATTGAAAATAGGCTTTGTAACTTTTAAAGAACAAACTTCTGTTTGTGTTTACCAATTCTCTGCATTACAGAGAAAAGCTGCTTAGAGGCCTTGACGAAATCCTGCCTCTCTGATGTACAAAACTCAGCGCTTCTCAAAAGGCTGACCACAGATTTTGGTTATAAAGTTTTGCAAACATTCATGCACAAAACATATTGCTTATAATTTCAAATACCAAACTCACTTGCAAGCTTTATTCTTGCTATCACAGAAATACTTATAATCTATATTTAATCAAATTTAAAAAACATCCCCCTCAGTTACTATTAAAAGAAAATTCTGTGTTTTTCTGATACTAGTTCATATGCATTTGAAAATACACTCCCCTCAAATCATGGTCTTGAGGTTTTAACTAACATAATTTTTACCTTGTTAAAGATCAGTATTTTCAAACTATACAGAGTTAATATGAGCTTTATTTAGTTATCACTTGCTAATTACTAATCTGTTTAATTCCATCAAAGTAGTTAGTTAGGACTCTCTTATATCATCTAATTAGAAATGAAGGCATGTTCCATCACTGTTAGGGGATGCTTTTCCATTTTGAAAAGAAGTGTTCTCTTCACCAATTAGATTGCTACTGAACAATTTATGAAGTGCTATTTTTATGTGAGTGGTTAAATAAACAAACCTACCTAATGAATATTTTGTTGCATTGGATTCTAGTACTGAAACATAGCTGTATATGTGATACAGCCTGGGCTTTGTTTTGAGAAAGACATCCTCATCTTACTAATAAATAAGCAGAATTAAGGACACACTGCAACAACGATAAAATGAATCTATATTGAATGATTTAATTAAAATGGTACATTTTAAATTGCTTTTTGTGCAGAAGCAGCTTATAGCAGTCCAGCTACCCCTGGTAGGGAAGTGTTTTCAACTGGACAAATGACAGCACAGTTTGATACTGCAGCAGGGCTCGTGTGGCCCTACCTTAAACTGGTTTTGACGGTGTTGAACTTTTCAGGATTGGAATTTAACCACTATAAATATGAGAGCTATTTGGATTCGTTCACTCATAAGGAGTGAACAGTTTCAAGCCTCAAGGCCAACTGATCCAGCCCTCTGCATATCTGCGATATTCTTTACGGGTAGTCCCCAGACAGAGCCCAGCTCGGACACAGGATCTCACTGCTCGGACCCCATCCTACAGCCCTTGCTGCCAGGCGAGATGGCCAGAGCAGTCACTGCAGGGCTACTGCTCTGGGCTACCCTGCCTCAATGCAACCATTTTCAGCTGTTATCACTGAGGGTTAGGGAAAAGATTTTGACAGAAGAGTAGTGATTTATCGTCATAGATACTGTCTGGTCTGACTGCACAATATGAATCTCTTCTGCTAGGCAATGTTGGATAAGAATGCTCTTAATTAATTAGAAATTGCAACCGTTCCTACCAATACTTACAGCACTGAAAGTCCCCGCCGTGGAGCTCCAATCCTTGACTTGGGAGACCCAGCAAGGTGTCACCAGAGGTCTCCAAGGCAGCGGCTGAATTGCCAAGGACAGTGACTCTCTTCACAAGCTTTATGTACAGCCAAGTAAGAACCCAAACCTGAACCTTTCTCCAAGCGTGACTGCCTGTTAACACATCCACCTGCGTGACTCCCTGAGCTGGGAGTAACTGAAGTCTTCATTTCCAGTAAAAAGAATGGAAAAAGCATTTCCTCCCTCAGGGAAGGGGCGATTTCCTCTGCGTACACACGCGTGCACATAGAGCTGTGCACGACAGAGCCTACACAAAAGCAGATGCTGAGTTACCAGGCAATCAGAAAAGATGGCAGGAAACAAAGTGATGTCCTTTGAAATCCCTAGCCTCTCCACTGTAAGGACTTATTACACATAATGGCCACTTGATAGGGTCCGTACGAGGATATGGCAGGGTCATAAAGCTCTTTCAGCACTCCACATCAAATTCCTGTCTTTGCAGGGGAAATAAAAGGTCAAGACTGTGTATGTGAGACAGGTTTACGCTGCTTGTACTTTATATTGCTAAGAGCAAGCAATTCTTTTTTTTTTCTTCTTTTTAATTTTTAAAATTAAGGCTAATGCTTGGTATGAAGACAAGCAATTTAGAACAGCCAAGTCGTTCTGCAGGACAGAATTTCATGTCATCGTTCCAGCAAACCCCTTTTAGGGAATGTTATGAAACAAAATGTCATTAACCGAGCCACTAGTAAGAGGAAGTGAAGAAATATCCATTCGGTCACTCTAAAAGAGGAGTTTGCAAAATGAAATAGGTTTCTCTTGAGCAACCTACCGATCTAGAAGTGAACAAGTACACAGATGTTTTTCAGCATTTATGTTTTTACTTTTCAATAGTCTCATTTCTGTGTGCAAACATAAAGCTGCCACAATCTTACACAAACTCTTTTTAAAAACTTTTTAAGAGAGAACAGCAAGTAAAGTATAATGCAGCAGAGAAGAGACCGCCTAACACGGAGCCTATCCGGTGAGTTCAAAAGATAAAACTTTCTATAATAAAGACAAATAACACTTAAGCTCTTCTTAGGAACAGCTTTTTCTCTTCAGTTTTTTTTTCCCTCACAGCACACATGTTTGCACACATACATGCAGTCAGTTCTGCAGCTGGAAAGGCCTCTTTCTGTTCAATTTTAAACTTTCTTTGGGTATGAAATTCTACCTCCCCTATCCCTATTTTGCCACAGAGAAGTCCAAGGTTCTTCAAGCATTTTATTTTACTTTGCTGACATAATTCTTTTCCAGATTTTAGTGTTTTAGACCAAGGATGAGCAGTTAATTTTGAGGTTAGATGTCCTCTATCCTATTTCCCTGTGGTTGCAGTTACCTTTAAAGACTGTAACGCTGACCTCTTTTTAAAAAGACTGGTGGACTTCAGTTCCCTCCAGAAGAGCCCAGCAAGCTCTAGAAACCTGGCAGTGAGAGTCAGCCCGACACATTCAGTATGTCGAGAAAAGACAACAGCAAAATGTGGGAGGAAAAGAAGAAATGTCTGCACCGACCTGAGGGAACCAGTTCAGACCTTCAAAGTGCAACTGCCGTGGCAAAAACAGATGCTCCCTTGCTAACCTAATACACAGATGCATTAGAAAATGACAACTGAAGACAATTATGTGGGTCAGGAAAAGTGATAAGGAAGCTGCAGACCAATATAAATTTAGAACAGTACAAGTAACATACTCAGTTATTTTTTTAAGTGTGTAAGAAATTCAGCTACAAATTATAAACGTTCAGACTGCTTCAAATGTAGTTCCAAGCACACAAGGAAAGAACAAGCTTGTTCCATCAATGTCCGTGTTTCTGCCTTCCAAAATCTCAGATTATTAAATATAATTTCATGGCAGTTTACAAAGGAAGCTTATATAAATATCATAAACAAACATACAAAAAAAACCTCAATTCATTTTCACTTACATGGCTAAAAAATAAAAGAAAAAAAATCAGGTTATTGGAAATATGATCAACAGCTTTAAGCTGCAGCTATGGCAGTTATCCCTCAGTTAAGGGATAACTGCGCTATGTAATGTCCGAAATACAGCAGTAAAAGGTAAAAATAAAATTATGCTTCTGAATCTCACATGCAGAGACCTCAGTAAACCACATCCACTTGCATCATATTAGACACCTGAAGTTCAGGATGCAGAAATATTCAAATTATTTAAAAAATTCAGATTGAGTTTCTCTGTAAGAGAATGTGAAAACCACAGTCAGATTGCAAACTAAGCCTCTAAATTGTGCTTTTGTGCCAAACTAATAAGTCACATGACTATGCTATTTTTAGAAACACGGATTTTTTTTTCTCCAGATGCTTCTTTTTTTACACTGTTTGCTGAAATAGGCACCTCTACTCAGCATTTTCCCTCACAAAAATACTCTTAAGACATTAAAAATAAGAAAAATCAGCTATTCAGACATCTCAGTGCAAACTGCAGCATTATCTGGCACAACAATAGAAGTGCTGGAGAGCTAAGGCTGCCTCTGTGAAATCGGATGTGCTACAAAACTGTACAGTATGAGGTATGAATCTCTTGCTAGCATTAGGAGATTATTATTCACTGCCTTTCAACGATACACGAATTGAATGCATATTTGGAGGATTTGGCCCCACTGTTTTATTTATGAGAATCAGTATGAAAAGTCTTCCTCCCCTTTATAAAAGAGCACTCAGAAGTTTAAAGATATGTAAAAAAATTAGTGGGTTATTTTAATCCTTTTAAAGTCTTCATGCCATGAAAATCATGACAAATATTTATTGATATACAAGAGTCTCATTAATTTTAATCACTGTGAATGCTGGTATACCTGACCCTTTCTTATACAGTTTCCTTCTGCTTACATAGATCTGAGTCGACTGTTTTAGGAATCTACCTTCCAACTTGAAATACTCAAATACTCTCAGCCTCTTATTAAACCTTGTAATTATTTTGCTGCGTAAGAAAAATGAAATATGTAATGCAAATATAAAGTACTTTTAAATATGCTAATTAGCAGTAGTATACAGGATAAAAGAACCTGACCTTTTTCCTCATTAAGCATTAGATTTAAGGTGGATATGTTCATCCTGTTCATTCCAAGCTGAAAAACAAAGAATCGGTTGTAACAGAAGATAAGCAATATGGTCCTCTTAGTATGTAAAGATGTCAATATTAAACTATTATTTATTAGCCCTTAACACTTAGACTCATTTGATCAGGGAGGTTTCTTTCAGCAGCATTTCTTCTCCAAAACAAACACCTATTTTCACTTCATATTTTGTCCAATTTCATTTTAACAAAACATCATAAGAATATAAGTCTAATATATAACATTTTTAGAAAAACATTAAAATTTACTTTGTATTCCAGCAACAATGACAATAAAGTTCTCAACTGCACATATGCATTTAGTTTCAAATATGATTTTGTGCTTACTGAGTCCAAAACCTCTCTGCTGTCTTGGGGTCTGAGGGAGGGACTTGAGGAACCTGCCCGTGTTCTGGGCAGGCTGCTCCATGAGAGCTTGTAATCCCTCTGCTCAGAGATTTACATTGAAGAGAGGTAAGGAACATTTAATCTACTCAAACGAGTATCTAAATGTTACTTTCTGTATATTTTTAGGTTGATTTTTTACACAATAATCGTCAGCGCTGTTCACACTGACACCTTAATGCAAGGACAAATTTCATTGTCCAATAAACTGCACGAGACTGCTTTCTGGCTCCTGCACAATGAAATATATAGTTTTATGATTGCTCTCTATTTTACTACAAGGACTGTGAAACTCTCCTTGGAGTTATTTCACCATCCAAACAATGCTAAAAATCTAGGTTCTAATTAAAAAGAAAAAAAAAAAAGTATTTTCTCTGCATATGTTTCCAGAAGCACAATTTTAGAAAAACATTTTTAAGTTAGAGCTCAGAAATATTTTCTCACTCTTCTAGGTTACTAACCTACAATTTAACACAGAGGCCTGGGCGTTTTCAACAGGAATCTAAAGAACCTTTGTGCAACAGACTTTGAAATGGAAACCCTTTTGCCACTTCTAAAACAGCTTTTTTTTTTTTTCCCCATTCACAATTAACAGAAGCATTAAAAGGCAAAATCTTTGGCTATCTGGACTTCGAACAACAAAAGCCAATTTACTGTGCTTAAAAAAAAAAGAATATGCAGGTTACTAAACATAGTTCTGTAAAAGCCTTTTTCTTTTTGCAACCTTAAGCCCCACCTTTCCTCCTCTGTGAGGCAGGGATGACTGTTTCTATACTGAATGGATCTCTCAAGACTCTACTCTGTAAAGTCCTCATCCCTCCACTACGAGGGACGAATATTGTATCTTTTTACAATATTGTGATGTGCAGGGTACAGGCAGATGATCCCTGGCAATAGTGGCCAGCTCCGTCCTGCCCGGTGCCCGTGGCCTGGCTCACGTGAGGCTCCGTAAAACCTGATTTTGCTGTAGGGACAATAAAATGACACACTCCAAGCTGCACAAGGAAAGGTCGGATTCTCTTGAGAGGGAATTCAAACCTGACAGGTGAAAAAATACTGCACGCGCTCACAAATGCAGAGAAAACAAAAGCAAGAGTGAAGACCCTATTTCTCTCTTAATGATAACTTTTTAAAAGCTTGATTAAAAGATACTCATTTGGTAACACAAATATATCCTATCACAACAAAAGATCACATTTTATGCAATGCAACTTGCTGTCAAATAGGTGAAGACTTTAAATATCAAATACCTTGAACTGAAATCTGTTATCACTACTACTGAAAGTTTTGAGGGGAGTAAAGCAAGGCTAATCCTAGAGTCATTTTGGTAGAATTACAGAAACTGCAGATCTGATGAGCGATCTCAGGAGAGCAATCTTGGCAGCCACTGAAGAAAGGTCAAATTTACTGAGATCATCTCTGAAAGCTCTTTTCTCTATGCATTTTAAAAACTTTCAATCAGAGATTTCATCACAGCTGTAGGTGAAATTTCCAGTTTTTCATCTGTATTTACAGTCAGGTATTAGGAAAACCAAAAAGGCCTGTACTATCTAACCTAGTATCTACCCTGAATTATCTTTAGTGCAAATTAATTTTTTTTTTTTAAATCCTCAGAGGAACTGCTACCATTCCTTTTCTAAAACTCTGTCTTTTCCAAGCCTCCCATCCATTCTGCAGTACTTTTTCCTACAATAAACACAATCCTTTCAACTGTTCTTTAACCATCCTCTTTTCTAAATCTCTCACCAGTTTCTTGCTCTCTTTTGCCTTTTTCCAAATTACATATTAAGAGCAGTGTCTAAAATCCACTCTACCTGAGGTCTGACTCACTCCCCAGCTTGTCAGATTCCCAGCTAGAAATGAATGTGTATGTCTACTTTCCTTAAGCTCTCCAATCATCTTCCTCTTATAGAGAGGAAACACAAAGAAACACCCAAGTTTCTGAGAACCTATTAAAATTATTAAAAAAATATTTTTCCCCCTCCAGCAAAATATCTGCTCAGAAAGTAAAAAAAAAAAAGAAAAAAAATAAAGGCGGGAAGAGGCCTTTGAGGAAGGAGAGGAGAGGAGAAGTTAGCTTGTGCTGTCTTGAGAAGGGAAGGTGAAGGTGGAGAGGCCCAGACAGACAATGAAGCCAGACTCTTCTCAGATGTCCACACTGGCGACAAGAGGCAGCACACAGGATTGCAAGCTCTAGATAGATGTTAGGAGAAGATTTTCACCGGGACTGAACTTCCCTGTGCGGAAGCCCAATGGAGCTGAGGGATCTCCAACCTCCAAAATAGTCAAAGTTCAGATGCAGGAGGCCCTGGGCAGCCTGCTCAGAGCAGGGGTAGCAACTAGATGACCTCCACATGGCCCTTCTAACTGTTATCTGTGATTACCTGGTAACTGTCTCATGGCTTCCCTAGCTACTATTTTCTGCTACCTTCAACAGAAAACATTAAACAACACTTCATTAATACAAATCTTTATGTATTTTCATCCAACAACATGGAGAAATGAATGTTCATTTATTCACTCAGCAATTGGCTTAGGTCCAAATGCAGAGTCTGAGGCATTACACACTTGCCCCATGACCTATTCATGTCCGAGACAGGGCCAAGTTCGAGCACAGGAGTGAGGCCCTCACTGGGAAGCTTGCAGGTTCCCGTTCTTCATCTGCAGTATCAAGAACGGAAGCCAGAAAAGCAAGTATTTCTGAATGCACCACGACAGCGTTGGAGTCTGCAGGTACAATTTACAAATGCCAAGGAGGAGAAAACATCACCATGGCTTCCACATTTTCAGCAAATCCTACTAATCTACAATCCTACAATCTACTTTTGAGTGTCTTTCAGTTAACTCTACTGAAAGGGACAGCTCTCAAAAAAAATACAGATTCAAAAAAACTTGGGAACATCAAGTATTCTTTGGGAATATCATAAACACCGGTTCCATTTTCTCCTTTCCCAACACAGCTGCTTCGGGAAGACCAACAAGGAAGAAATTACCCATGAGGATGCAGACGTACGAATCTGTTTAAAAGTCTTCTTTTGAAGCAGTTGTACTCAACTACAGTGAGCCGTTATGATGCCCAAACAACCAACTGTAGATCAACATCATTTTATTTAAATAGAATAACGTACATATTTCTTCAACTGGGGCACATCAGATTAGGAATCTCTTCAGTCTTTTCTGGAGAGATTTAAAAAAGCTTTGGAGAAATCTTAAAGCTATGGAATTAGCCTGGTATTTATAGCACAGATTCCTAGCACGCTCTTTGAGCTTCCTAGGACGTTCTTTTTCTCCATCTGCTGGCTGCTGACATGGTGTAACCTTGTATTTTGATTATGAAAATGTGTAAGAATAGGAGCATTTTACGTTTCACTGTAAAGTTCTAGCTCTCAGGACAAGGCACCTACCCCTAGTTACTACAATAAAATCTAGGTCAAGAATGGTGCTGAGAATTTTCTGATCCAGAGAAGTGGAGCTCTATTGTTTAATAATGTCAAAATGTGTTACTACTAATTATGAATAATACTCTGTATGAATCACACTCTTACAAAATTATAATTTTCTTAACATTAAAATACTGTGCTTTATGTGCTGTTTCAAAGGAATTTTTTAAATGTAGGTCAATAATGCTTTTTTCTTCCTCGTTAGCAAAAGGTCCATGTATGAGTGCATTATCTTAGAGAAAGGTATGAATAGCTAAAATGTTTATTTCAGCACTGCTAAACGCTGATTTTTTCTGCTGTCCACTGATCTTCTGATTAGCTTTTGTAACAGTGCTTCAAACCTTTTACATTATATCACCTGAGATAATTTTTGCCACACTCTGGCCTACCATAGCCTAAATCAAAATGAAATCTTGAGTCTGTGTGAATGAAAAAGCACTGCTTCACTTTGAAATACTTACCTTCAGTGCTCCTCATGGTCTTGCTTCCAGTGACTTTGGGGATCTTCAGGTTTCTTAAAATTCTTCGTGCCCTTTCAGCTTTGCTTTAGATATTCTCCTGTTTACAGCTGGGTGATGGGCTATGGCCATGGAGGCTGGGTCCTGGCCTTACTGCACCCCTCATCTGTGGACTCTTGTACCCCACGTTATATCTGCTGAGACAGTAACATTGCTTGAATTAAAGGACTAGCCATACGTTTTAATTTCACTCTTCTGGATTGCTTTCAAAGCCATTATCCAATCGCTTTGCGGTATGAACTATAATAATTATAATATTTGCTTTAAAAATAAGGAGAGCAGAATAACTCTGGAAATGATGGAAAAAGTATGCTTCACTAAATTATGAATGTTATATCATGTCTGCAAGAGCAAGGAGATTTCTATAAAAATAAATACATGGCTTTTTATAATGATGGGCCTAGTGCAAAACTGTATGCATACAAAGTCATGTCTTCAAACAGATTTAGTGGTACTGATGCATGCTGAAACCTTCAACCAGTAAGGCAAAAAGCCTTGGCCGTAAAGAGACAACATATTGCAGCTCACACAACACAAAACTATTTTAGAAGTAATTTTTCTCACTTTCTCAGTGATGACCCATCACAGCAAGGGTAAGGGTCTTGGCTGCTGTTCAAAAACTCTTCCTCCCCTCAACAAAAAACACCACACAAAACATATAAAAAAACCTCCAGATTAGTCCGACAGGAAATATGCAGGTTCACTGAAGGAACTGGCAGCCCATATCAAACAGAGTATTTACTAGAACCTTAAATATATCAGTAAGGTTCATAACCCCCAAAATGTTGCTTTTTTGGCCACGACCTGCTCTTTAGCTTTTATTGACCCATTATTAGCAGTACCAGGAATTCAACTGAGCTATTAGTTGATCAGCAGCTTTAAGGCCAAATAGGGCCACAATATATTGTAAAAACAGATACCAGACAGTCTGGCTTTCATACATATTTACCAAACCAGTAGAGTCTTTCTTGAATCTATTCTGTGGCAAACTATCTGGAAGAAAAACACTTCTGTAATCCATACTGCTTTGAAAATTGTATTTTATGAAGTCATAAACATACATTGCATGAAGTTCTTCAGGCTTTCTTGATGTCTGGGACATGGGACAGCCTTCAGTTTTGAGCACTATTCATTAATGCTTCTAAAGATCACAGGCCTTAGTTTTTATTTATGTGAAAGCTGCATAGATGCTGGCTACGGATGAACGCCAGCAGTATAGCAATGCCCACGGACCCAAGGAAATACATAAAAAGTCTTCTCAAAGACTAAAGGGTGCTTTGTCCAAAACTATTAAATCTTCTGCAAAGTCTAAAGATAAAAATCAGGAGACCAAAATGACAGCATGTTCTTGTTGCCAGATCATCCAGTCCACAGACATATGATGATTGGGATAAAAATAAATAATAAAACATTTATAACAAAGTAACAGAATCAATATTATTGTAAAAGAAAGCCTCTTCCTCTCAGCTGAAAGGGTTTACAATGAATAAAACAATCTGAATGTGAATATCAAAACAACGTGACTTGATAAAAGCAAGGAGCCATAGGAGGCCAAGATGCAAATATACTACAGACAAAATACATCATTTCAGCTGGAGAAAATATGGGGTATCCAGGGAAGAAAACTGCAGTTACTCATCACAAAGCCAGATACAACAGAGAAAGAAAAGGTAGTCTTGGCACAGCAGTCACAAAGACTGGTGCACGAGGAGCCTCCTCCCATCAGGCGTCCCTGCACGTGCTGGGCTGGGCCCCTTGCTCCTCATTTGTGGCTTCGCGAAGAAGCAGACAGCCACATTTTCCAAATTATTCAGAAAGACTAAACTCTAAATCTTAAAATCTGACATAAAAGTAGCACAATTTAAATACATAAATGTATTCAACTGTAAAAATGATTGATTTTTTAACTTCTTTGTATATAAAATTTGATTATGAAATATTTGAAAAAATAAACATCTTTCAGTTAGTCATAAAATTGTAAATAAATACCTTAAGGATCTATGGCTTCACAATACAGCTTTCCCTTACAGAGATAAAACAAATGGAAAGCTGGTATAACCTATCTCTAAGGAACCTGCATAACAACATATCTCAGACTGCAATTTCACTATGGAAATAATATTCCACAGATAAAATTATTTATTCATGTTTAAATACACTGAGAGCTATTGATTGGAGACTTTTTTATAAAGGCCTTCCCTTAAGCACATAATGCTAATCACAGCAAACACTGTAAAACAAATTTACTGGAAACAATTCCAGTGAGGAGCCCAACACAAAGTCATACGGGAGCTTAAAATAACGAGGTCTTGAGGACATTCCTGAAGCCTGAAGTGGCATCAGTAGAAAAAGGCCCCAAGAAATCCACATTATTACATTATTAAATTTAAATATTTAACCTGTAATAGCTATTTAGCTATTACAATAGTATCAATGAAGTAATGACACAAACCATCATACTGAGCATATGAAAACATGTAAACAAAGACGTAATTAAAATTTCTTCTGAAAGAATTCACGTTACCTTAATTACATATATTCAGTTTATAAACTTACTAGCAATAAAGTATTAGCATCGCAGATCTAGGGTGATGAGTCATACAGAGTAGTTTTACAAAATACTAAGCCTAAATTTCCAGTGATAATGAAAACGGCCTTACATGGTCCAACCAAGAAAATTTTTGTGGCTAATACGAATTCAATAGATTCCATCTTGCTGTTCCCCTGATGAAAGTCTCTCTCTCTCTCTCTCTCTCTCCCTCCCTTTAGCCAATCTTCCTATTTTTCTTTGCCTTTGCCTTTTCTTTTTTTTTGTGATAAAGAATTAGAATAACCATCTGTAAAAAAATTCAGATTTTTTTAATTTTCAACTGAAAAATGAAGACTTGACATTGAAAAAAATCACTTATTCTTCTGGAAATCTGCTATTTAATATAAGATCGTGATTATTACAGGCTGTCCCAGACATTATTAAATAGCTAGCACTGCACTGTGCATTAAAAGATCAGGTTATTTTTATCATTCAGAAATAAGTATAGGACTTATCCCCTGACTACAAAACATTTATCCTTCCCTTGCATACACATCCATAATCATAAGCATCCCCATATTGCAGAAATCTAACAGTGAATGTATTTTGGGGGAAGAAATAGGTAGTTTTTTTCAGTGAATGTGCTAACAGATTAAAAGATTAAAGCTGTCCCCAATAACTTTTTAAGATACACAAATATTCTTAAGTTACTTGACAAATCTGAAATTCAAGATGCACTACTCTTCATAAGACAGCATTAAAAAAAAGGCAAAAAAAGAATGTGTTCCAGTAAAAGCAACAGTTCACCAACTTTTCAGTTGTTTGCTGCCCCAAATGAGTAGTGAATGGCAATTGGCAAATTTTCTTTCATTTTTGTTTTACAAATACGTTTTAACTGTATGTTACCTAAACTAATCTACTTGATAATTGGCATTTTTCAGATTATGCTTTCCATGTAAATTGTGAAAAACAATTAAAAAGGCCCTTTCAAAAAAATATGTATATTCCACAACAGTTATAGGCTCCATGTGGGAATGATTTGGCAAAAGTTTGAGACTTGTTTGCAAGCATCTGATAAGACTTTTTTTGTCTTTAATAATTGCTATTCTTATTTTGTTAAGTGAAAAAGTCCCCAAGTATATGTTTAACAATTGCATAGGTATCTATAATGTTAAAAATAAACATGAGATCCTCTAAGTTTTAATGGTGGCACAAGAAGACATGGGCAGAAGAACAGGCTTCCTTGTAACCTCAGGGAGTACTGGAGGCCCATTTTTCGTTATATGGCAACCCCAAAAACTTAAATAAAGATGATAGTTGCCAGTACACACATACAGGGTTGATTAACATGGTACATCAGAGAAAACACAGAGGAAATTCTTAGGAGGGAAATTTTAAAAATGTATTTACTGCACTTAAGGGGATGAGCGGGAAGGAGACCTGGCTGACCTCTGATCAGGTGGGCTGGAGGAGGGCAGTCTTGAGCTCCAGTGCTCTCGGCGCGTCAGGAAGGAATTGGGGAAGTATTGCTTCTTCAGGGCTTTCGGGTTCCTTGTCTGCTCTGTAGCGAAAACACCTCTTCTTCCTGCAATAAAACGTGCCTTGTAGTAACACAGGAGCTGCAGGAGGATGACTTACCCATACCTGTTTGGGACGCCGTCTGCGTGGCTTCCCTGACAACTGCTTCACTGCACGAAGGAAACATGGGCTCACCCTCTCAGCACTACATTGAGCAAAGGGGGTCATTCATGGAGGATCCCTGGACTCCAAAGGGCCATTTAAAACCCCTAAATTAGTCAGTGTTGTGAGGTGCCTTCTGGAAAGACCTCTCTTTCTTTACTGACCAGAAACACAAAACCAAGAGAACAGCCTCCAAAGTTGAGGGATTCAACTTTGTGTGTATCCTCCACCACTCTACATTTCTCATAGAAGTTAGAACTATAACAACAGAGTTACATATTCGGAGAACAAGGAAAACTGATGTTTTGTATCTAGAGATCCTTGAGAATGACTATAAAACTTTGAAGAATTAAAACTGTCAAAAAAGATGCCCTGTGTCTGTACCTCACATATAATTACCTATACATGCCCACCCCTGATATACAAAAACTAACATAAACAATGCGAAGTAGCTAAGATACTTAAGAAAGCAGATTTTAGAATTGTAATCACATTAACAGTTTTGGCCCTACAGTGCGAGCACTGAGTATACTTAACCCCCAACAATATCGTTTACATATGGAAAATGTAACTCACATATGGAAATGCATTATAACAAGGCTTGCACACTTTTACAAAAATCAAAAAAAGAAAAGAAAACAAACAAAGTAGCATAGAGAGAAGTAACTTAAGTGATTTTCTCCTAAAAGAAACACACAGATCTATATAATTCTGGGAACTGAATGTGTGACTGAAAAGTGTGGACCCTACTGCAGGAAGGTCTTGTATTTATTTCTGTATTTATTTTATTTAATCCTATAATCAGCATAAATAGTTGGCAAAAATGCCTCCATATGATTATTACTGTACAAACTAGAGGCCGTGTGAGCTTTTCAGCTCTCCCAGTGTAGATCCAGAACCTTGGCAACCTGGAAGATGTAGCTTAAATCAGGGCCCCGACAGCTGCACAGCAGGAAGCTTGGAAACAATGCACACACCATTTTTTCCCCTTTTTCATTCTTTTTCAGGTAACCGGGGCCATTCTGAGCAAGAAAAGCCCCAAACGTACTGCTTGGATCACGACAAGGGCCCTCAGACCCTGGGCTCCATCCTCATCCTGCTCCTGCTGCTCCCTGCTTGCAGTGGCTGCCCCGGTCCTGCCACGCAGCTGCAGCCCAGCCAGACACGGAGGCGA
Source organism: Crypturellus undulatus (assembly GCA_013389825.1). Taxonomy (NCBI): domain Eukaryota; kingdom Metazoa; phylum Chordata; class Aves; order Tinamiformes; family Tinamidae; genus Crypturellus; species Crypturellus undulatus. Next base: position 1,948,472 of record VWPW01008057.1, on the reverse strand, counting down.
TTTGAGCTTTTCCGCGGGATTAGTTTTAACCCAGATCAGGTCCCTAATCCGCCCGGCTGCAAGGCAGCTCGTGCGGGAGGAACAGCCCAGTGCAGGACCTGCTCTTTCAGCAGTGGATTTGCCTGTTGCTTAAAGCACTCATGGAAATTCGGCATTGGTTTATTTGTTCTTTTTATATCAGAATAACATACTACTGAAAAGACTTACTCCTTTCCCTGTTTACATATGGGGACTTCAGTATATTGTTTCACTGTTTAGATAAAAGTAGTATGTAGCTATCCACATATTCAAAATGTATGACCCTAATTCTAAATTCTAACCACCGTAATAGCTAAGAGTAGTCAAGGTTTGTCTTAAAATCTGTTCCAAGTTACCTGATTAAAGTCTTCATAAAGTTGTTGGAAAAGCGTAATTCCGTTTCTTACTGATGAGAATTGACATACATTATCCTAGGAGTTCCTAGACATGGTATCTGGGGAAAAGGAAGTTAAAACATAACAGATGACATAGGAAGGCAAAGAAAAATAATCCTGCCTTCCCAGACTACCTTTGCAAGCACGTATGGCCTTTCAGGACTATTCTTTTATACCACAGCAAAATTAATATTAATAATAATATTAATGTTAATAATGATAGCCTTAAAACGTATTTAAGGGCCTAACAATGCAACATACCAGGAGGGAAAAAAAAAAAGGCTAAAGAATGCCCCACTAAAATAGAAGAGTCTTGTGGAGGAGCTTGCAGATTAGCTCTAAGGCTACTAACATGTTTGCTTTATGCATATGATACACAGCAAAACAGCGTTTCTCACATTTGGCAACCATGTCATTTGAGAGATGTAAAGGGAGACGCTACCTGGTTGTTCTATCTGCAGTTACATTAAAAAAAAGGATATAGATTTTCAATTTGGAAAAGGAGAAAATCACAAGCATCAATTTAGTCAATAGCCACAGTCCTGTAAGTCCTACAAATCTGATACTTTCATGAAGAAAGTGACAAGTACTAATATATATCTTACAAATGCGAATAGGTGCTTGTTTCACAGAAAGCCCTGGTTTTGGCAGGAGAGGGGCACGTTTCCGTTCAGAAGTGGCATTCACGCACTCCTCACCCAACAACGTAAGACCTGGGCACAACCAGTCGAACTGACGCACAGATCCGTTCCAAGCCGGGCGGCAAGTGGCTGAGGTGGCGAGCGTGGCACCGGCCCGCGCACTGCGGAGCTCTCCTACCTGCTCGTTGCTATGGCAAAAATCCGCCTCTATCCCGTCCGTTAAACTGCAAGAGGTTTCCTGAAAGAGTGGGATAGGTTTTCTGCTCCCTCATTCCTGTATTCTGAGCAAGTTAACGCTCCGGATTTAGAATTATAAGCTACCATAAATTAAAGGTTCTCTCAGATGTTTGAACATTTCAATTTGTTTTGGTTTTGCAAAAAGATTTTGAAAATAAAAATTAATTAATATTTAAAAATGGCTTTTATTCATCTGTATCAGTGTATTTAAAACTCGTAATTTATTTCCATGAGCTGTGCTGCATACCTGGTGCATACGCAGTGCTGTTTTCTAGTTCAAAACACAAGCAATGGAAACACAATCTACTTTTCTCCTTCACTGCTCTTTAATTTAATATAGAGATAACTCTGGAACTGATGAGAACCGAGATGCTAAACAAATGCTTTTAGCTGCGGCTAATACCAATTTGTCTTTTTGCTCCCCTTGCCCTGCTTTTTAAACAAGAGTTGTTAGAGATACAGAAGAATGAATTAATTGGAACGTTTTTGTTCAGTTATTGCTACTCTGAGCCCGCAGACGGCCTCCATATGCTGCTGTATTGGCCGTACCCAGGCTGCAGGTAGCCCAAAGTGAATCCACCGTCTTCTCCCTTTTGAAGGTGAATATAAAAACACAATATGCAACACCCAAAAGGAAACATATTTGACACAATAATGTCGGTAGAAGAGGCGCAGGATCCTCTTCCCATCCAAGGGGTCCAATTGCAAGCTCAGATATCCACTACTGACCGAAACATCCACAACGCAACTTGCTAAGTCAAACCCTTTTTTTCCATTAGACAGAAAACACATTTCATTTTGCTTTGGATGCTGTGCAACAACCAGACCATAGATAAACCCACCAGCAGCACAAGCAACAGGGACCAAGGGCTCCTGCACTTTGAGCTGAATCTCTTACCCAGAAGCTCCAGTTCTACGGAAGCGGGAGACGCAATTTGGCACATGCAGTTCAGATTTTTCTTGATGCTACAGAACCATCACATAATAAAGTGTCTCCTCTCAGACACGATAGCGTGTCACTGTTTAAAATTAGAACCTCCAAAAAGACGACTATGTAAACTCTTCGAAACGGTGCTATTCCTTATTTAAATAGCCCTGGCGGAGTTCTCCTTAACTGGAAATCCTCGGCTCTCCTCAGTGCTCGCATCAGCCGGCGGGAGTGCTCAGGGCCTGCTCAACTTCCACTTCCTTCCAGGAAAATATGGTTCTGTTCTCATGCCAGGAATGGGTCAGGAACTCTTAGGGAAGCCAAGTTACAAACCAAGCAACTAAGCCCCTGGCGCCTGCCTCACCATCCTTTCCATCTCCCAACCTCTGAAAAAGAAAGGATCTCAGGGAGCTCCAGAGAATGTTACTCACCACTAGTGACTTTGGTGTTGGTGTTTTTAACACGCTGATTTTCACCTCTTGACTCTGCCTAGGTCCTAAAACACGCAGGCTCTCCCTGGCCTCCTCCTCTCTAAAGACTTCCCGGCGTACTTCTTCTGAATCGACTAATTAGTACTAGTAATTGCCCATTTCATTCATAAAGTATCAGGATGGTATTTTAGTAATCCCTCGGCACACGACTCCTCATGCAGAGCGCGGCTCCGAGAATTTTAATTCCATTCTCGCGCCTGCTAATAGGCGGCTTCCCGCTGCGCCCAGCGTAATCCGCGCCGGAGCACGGCCGGGAAGATCCTTATAAAACGCCCGACTGTTTGAATCTGTTTAGTTATCTTAGCAAAAACATCTTATCAATTCATAAATAGAGATAAAAATTCTTTAAAAATTCAGCCTTGATCTTTATTTTAAGAAAATTTCAGTAGATCTTATGAAGTTTGGTTTTAGGGAACCTCAAAATACCATGGTACTATCATTACACTTTCCCTTGATTTTTAGAAATATATAACATTTTTTGCAAATGCTGTGAGAATTAAACAATCTAAATATTATTAACTTAATTATTTAATAGCAAATGTTCCAAATATCATTGGGGACAATCATATCCATTCTCTTAAAAGGTAAGAAAATTAGCTTCTTTATTCAATTTTTTTTTTTAAATCACTGTTAAATATTCCATCACCTGTCATTTTTACTTGATATTACGGAGAGCTAATAAAGGAGTTTGCCAAATGGCTAGAGATGAGAAAAAGATGATAAGACTACAATAGCCAGGATATAAACATATTTAAGACCTTATGATATCTTAACAAATTTACTGTTTTCAACAGTGAATGATGATCTTGGGCAATTTTACATATATATATAAAATATATAGTTATGGTCAATAGGGTGCTTATGAAAATTTGAATTTGATAAAAGCTGAATTTTTCCAAAATTACAGTTTGAAGTCCAACCCATATACTGAGATATATATAAAAAAAATAACCCCGGAGAAACCAAACAGTACAGAAAAATACTGCTATCCCAGCAAACCTGCGGGAATCCCTTGGGTTTCAATTTCGGGGAATTCCTTGCTGAGAGACCATGAAACCCATGGAAACCGCCAAGCTTGCTGGCTACACCTCAATTCTTCACTTTTTTTTTTTTTTTTTTTGACATAGGAGTAAAGGTAAAATCTTCCTAGACGTCATCTTAACTCACCCTCCTGCTCTTTTTTCCACCACCTGATTTTGACCTGGATTCACCCTTATCCCACCCTGCAACCCCAGCTTCGTGTGCAGCCAGTTCCAGCCAGCAGCACCTCCGCCTCTTGCAAGGCTGCCAGCTATTTGCCAGCCCCCTCCTAACTTATTTCACTACTTCCCACTTCTGGTTACCCACCTCACTTTCAGTCCCACATTTGCTCCATTTCCCTAGGAACTCTCTATGGGGTCTCAGCAGGGAAAGCTTGTCCCCAATGGACTTTTTTCCTAAGCTGCCCCATCTCATTTAGAGGAGCGTGATGGGGAAAACAAGCTCCCTTCCTCAAGGGATGGGCATGAGGACATTCCTCCTAATGGGGAACTGAATTCCCAGTGCCTGGATTGACTGAAAGGAGAACTAGCCCTGAACTGCTAGTTAATCGTATCAAAAGCTTAGCAAAGTCTCAAGAAGAGCTTTAGGGAAGTCAGGTTTTCCTCTGGGACAGGGTCATGAGAGCCCTCAGGGATGCTGTTATCACACACTCCACCCTCCACCACTTTGTAACGGGAAAAAATCAGGCTCTTTGGAGGTGATGGCAATTTTAGCTACAGTGGGACAGAAAAAGCATCTTTTACAATGTCCCCTAGCACACGTTAATCATAAGAGTCACCAGAAAGCAGAAAGTGATTAACTCCGGTATATATTCAATATCCCAACAAAGATACTCAAGTACATGTAGGAATATTAGCAGTTATGATGCTCAAAAAAAGCAAATTGGTATGAAACTAGAGGCAGTCAGATCCTTCCTAGCACAGTTTGCAATTGCACAACAGCAATTTTTGCCAACTACTACAACCAAAAAGCTCTACATTACCAAATCTCTGTTTCAATGGAGTACTTTGTAATGCACATTTATACATTTAAATTATATGCTCAAGAATAATAAGGGAGCAGAGGCATTTCACTGCTTTATTGGTCTGTTTTTCCATTTTTTATGATGTAAAACAATAATGATATTTTTATCAAATAAAGTAAATAAAATAAAACAAATAATAATCACGTTATTTCTACTCTGAGCAATTCAGCAACAAGAAGGACTAGGGCAGATTCTCAAGCTAATAGTTAAAGGTGCTGATGCATTTTGGAGTGTCAGCTGTTCATACAGCAAAAGAAAAAAAAAGGAAATACATATTTCATAATAAAGCTGTAATATATTTTCAGAAAGTCATATCACACAGTATCATAAATTGATTATCCCTTTGCTTTAACTGAGACACCTGAATAACTTCTGAAGGGGATAAAAACAAAAATAGAAGGAGTTGCCTTAGGAAGAAAAACTCCATCTATTGCAACCCTAAATGCAATTCTTCACCCCACACAAGACAAGGTAAAGGGGTAGTAGTAACAGAAAGCATTTAAAGCTGTCAAGGTATTCGACAGTAAAACAACAACAAGAGAAAGTAAAATGGATTTTAAAGGAAATACAAAAATATACTCTGAAGGATTAAAGCTATTCTTATACAAGAAAAAAAGTCCATTAAAATCACAAATCTAATATTTTTTCTACAAATTTGTTATATTCCAAATCCACAACACAAATTCAACATAGCAGGTGCATGAGGTTCATTGGTTTTTTTTGGAAAGTGAATGGCTACACTGACATCGTTCATCAAGAAAAATGCAAGTTTCCTGGGCTACAATAACTGAATTAACAAATTTTACCAGTTCCAGGTCAGCCAGCAATTCACATCATCAGAGAACAGGGAAAAAACCTCCCAACGTAGCACTTTCAGCAGCAGTTAATAGATCAGTGCTCACACCTTGTGCTTGTTCTGCTTACAAATTCTATGTAAAATCCTCTTTGCCACCAAAAACAACTGTCATGCCAAAAGATATTTCTAACACCTAAGAGAAAAGACTTAAATCCTCCAGGTGGTAGCAAGAAATTAAACACTTCTAATTGCTTTGCAAGATTTCTTAATTTAGTAATTAAAAAATGCACGTACAACAGCTGCATAGCTTTACAATTTTGTATGGACCGAACAGTAGCGATTTACACAGTGCCGAATGCCCAAATTTAATGATTTTTTTTTCTTTCTTCACATAAATCCCACCATGAGCTTCCCGCTGACTTCCTCTTCAGTGTGGTTTTGCCCTAGCTGGATTTAGGGGCGAGAGCAGTAATTTCTCGGCCTGCTGAGCCTCCTTGCAAGGCCGGAGCAGGGCCTGGGACAAAGGAGTTAAGGGGAGCTGGCACAAGGCCTTTCCCAAAGAGATTCCGGAGTGTCCGTTCAGCGGGAAAACCCTGGAATTCCAACTGCATTACGCCAGATTGAAACCGATGGGGCAATCAGATCCCCTGGCAGCTAATCCCGCCGATGAAGAGGTTTCTGTGGAAAGCGATGGCTGAGATGTGAGCAGTGAGCTGCAGGCCACAGGCCTGCGTGAGCCTCTGCCTTAGCGCCAACTCCGTGAGGCCTCAGGCCCATCTCCTCCTTGGCAAAGCCCAGACTCCACGAGGAGTCCTTGGGCCCTTCTCCTCCTTGGCAAAGCCCAAACTACCCAGCGAAAGGGCACATGGGGCAGCGTCTTCCCTCTTCTTCCTCCAGGCTGGCACTGCGGCAGCTCTTAGCTGCTAAGGACCGAGCCAAACTAATTAGGCACGTGTCTAATTTAAAGCAACCAAATGGTTCCTCTGTCTTCAAAGGACTACTCATTGCTAGGAGTAATGGAATGTAATCTCATTAGATTTCAAAAATATCTTTTGGAGGATGCCAGTGAGGAGTCCCAGCTGTGCCCAAGGAGAAATCTTTTCGTCAGCTTTTTGGATTGTGCCAAACTGGAAACCTATGACCACCGCATCAAACCCCAGGCTGGGAACTAAAAACGGTCATTTATAAATCTACTCCTTCCTCCTCACATTGGATTAATGAGGTGATCAAAAAGTACATGGAAAAGGATTCTCACCGGGGAACTAACGCCTTGCCGAGATCCAGGGCTCCAGCAAAACTGCTCCCACATAAAGGGGCAAAACCAGGAAACGTCCATTTTAGCTATTGCTCTGGTTCAGAGCACAGATGACACATCCAAACTTTGGGCAACGGGGGTTTATTTTTTGACTTACAGATAGCCTGGGATTGGAGGGGTGAGAAAACCTGCAGCCTGTACAGCCTCATGTGGCTGGTTAACATGACCTGCTACAGCCGTAAGGTCGGGAGTAGCTACACAAAGCATTTAGCTGTCCCCTTGTATGAGAGAAAACGCAAGGAACGTTTCCCAACCCTCACCTAATAACCCCCGAACTACGTCCCTTCTTCATAACTGAAGAGTCTTCTGCTTTGTGGCACCCGTGATTTCACATTTAAGCGAGGAATTTGTCGCCAGTGTTTTGGCCACCTTGAGGCAGCAGGAATCAGTAACGGTGCATGATCCCTTCTCTACAGGGCTACAGTCTTTCTGAGAGCTGTTTCTCGAATCCTCTTAGCAACATGTTTTGTATCTAGAAGTGTCAAGAAGAGACACAGAAAATGAGCCAGAAATATCTTAATGCACCAACACAACCCTTATTGAAACAAGCATCCAAATGTGTCATAATCATGTCAAACATCTAACCAAGATGTACCAGGGCAAATGGACATTACCCAAAAAGCAAGAATCCTGCAAACCCAAGTACTGAAACCATTTTTAAAGGCTTAGGAAGCAAGTCAGGTCTTGAGGTGTTTTGTATTAGTGCAAAGGCACTGTGTATAGCAGTTACTCTGTGCAACACTGCTTCAAACAAAACATTACCCTGATGTGTAGGACTTATGCACAATTATCAACCTTGAAACCCATCAGTGGGATTTTTCCTTCTTTTTAGCCAGTATTGGCACAGGTAGCTCTGGCACAGAGTGTTTTCATTTTGCACACACTTAAAAATAGTGCTCATTGCCTGGGACAGTTGATTTAGAAGTGACACGTTCTCTCCAATTTAGCAAGATCTGCAGGGAGGAGCCACAAAGATTCCTCGTGCCATTAATTGTTTGCCTTTCAGCATCCTCGAGCAAGGCTCAGTTTCTTTTTCAAATATATACCTCCCTCAAAAGTATATTTTTCTCCCTGACAACTGATTCATTAAACAGAAGCACGTTAAGCTTAATAGCTTGCAACATGAAAAAGCATGGTGGAGTTACATGAGCAACAAGAAGTCACAGAATATAACTGTAACGTGATAAATTTTAAGGTGCCTATAAAATAGACCAGATCGTAGCCTAAAACACTATTTTTCATGTCCCACCCTGAAGCGCTGCCCTCGCCAGCACGGCAGTGAAACGTCCAAGCAGCACTTCATACCCACTGCAGCTCTTCTATGCACGAGTTGGAGACTTTTTGGCACCAGTTAGGATCACAGGGAATTAATAGAGTAAATTAACCGTCGGGCAGGAAAGTTCTCCGGCATCCAAAAAGTCTAGAGCCATTTTTGGACTTGTACACATGAACCACTAGAACAACAACAGATGAAGAGACAGCCCGATTCCTGAAAAGGACTGGCCAAAGGCCTTAAATCTTGTATTCCTGTCAAAATATTTCCAAAGATATCACGTGTGGCATCTAGCAAAAGCTGGGTCCTAAAAAATTAAACCAACCTAGTGAGGAGGAGAGTGACTCTACTGTTCTGTACAAGAGGTAAGAAAGAAACAAGGGAAGGAGTGTGTAGGGCACAGGGCTCTGGAGATCACCAGCCTTCACATTTTCTCTAAAAACTGCTCTCAAAAGAAGTTTATTGCAAACATCTTCAAAATGCCCTCAAAATCTTTGTTTATTTACCTTTTTATTAGTGTAAAAGAGGCATGGAAATGAAGGACAGGCATAGCGTTAGCATTCAGTCAGTGCTCCCTAATGCTGCCAACAAATAGATTTTAAATGGCACAAAATACAAGATGAGTTCAGGGACAGATAAGAAAAATATAGCTGATATGGAGTGTGTAGCCTAGAGCTGGTATTACAAAACACGCTGTGAAAATACCTAAAAATGTGTCAAATCCAAAAGAAGGCCCAGGTATCTCAAAGGAGAGACCCATCTAGAATTTGGCAACAAAACACACGTCACTGAAGGCAGCTCTGCACGATGAGACCGTAACTCACCCCCATCTTCAGGGTGCTAGGACTTCGTTCAGACTCCAGTAATTGCTTACCAACACTCAATGCGCCCTCAGACGTATCTGTTTTAAAAAATCACCTTTTCATCATCACTAAATGACCACATTCAGTTCAATACCAAAGCTTACAGTTCAATCCTACGTTTATGTTTTGCATGTTTCTATTTCCACATAAACAAAATAATTTATGGTCATGTTAGTCCAGTAGGTCACCTGCGCTTTTTTTCCCCCTTTTAATGAGTGTATCCTGTTATCCTGAGTGTTTTATGAACACGAATCTAAGCCCAAACCTAGCAAAGCTCAGTTCCCAGGTTCTGGGCTGAACTGGCTCTAGTACCTAGTTCTGGATGTAGAACTGATCACAGAGGAAGGCAGAAACTCCTCTTTTCTTCTGGTCCCAAGTGTGATCCTTCTGACCTGCCCCTGACCAGACTCCAAAAGCCCCAAAAGTTTTAGCTTCTCTCCAGCAGGGCTTCATATCTGTAAAAGACTCAGCAAAAAGCAAAGCCAGAGGTCGAAGGGATCCTGGGCTAAGGCTGCACTTACAGCCCAGCTCTGAGTACACAGCGAGGCAATTTTTCCTTCACAGATTTTCTTTTAAATCATTATTATATACTGGGGGCAATAGAAGCCTTAATTCTTTTTCTAGCTTGCCCAGATCTCTAAATTCTTTGTAGGACATTCATTCTCATCAGCAATTTAGAGGATAAAACAAGGAGGCATGACAGTAACATAGCTGCAGACCAGGTAGACTATATAGCTATTATATGCTGAAGAGCCATACTGAAAGAGTACTAGACCGGAGTTTAGAGTATCATTTTAAAATTAATGGCTTTCATAGACTCTCCAATTTTCATTTTTTGGGGAGGAAAGGGCAAGAAGTGTGGGAGAAATCCTCAAATGTACAACTAAGAAAGGAAAAAAAAAGTATACAGCACTAGAAGAAAAATAACATGCCATGATACGATCCTGAAAGAAATTTTAGCACCTATTAACAGGGAAAGAAGTTACGTCCTTCTAGATGAAAGGCAGAGTGGTATCAGTTTCATATGAGAAGCAATTTCTCACTATTACAGGTAATCAAACACAGAAGCAGTTCTCTAGGTGAAATGATGGGCTCACTCTCAATTTCATATTTCAAACAAGACCAGGTAGCTTTCAAAAATGCAAACTTTAATCCACACTAATTCCCCTTTTCTGAGAAAAAGCACGATGGCCTGCATATTACAGGATGTCAGGCAACGTCATCTCCGCTGCTGTTTCTGGCCTGCAAATTTTTAAAATATCCTTCATTTTCCATTAGATGCCTAGGAAAAAGGATGCCCTACCTTGGTCAGAAAGGCACAATAAGCAGTGGAGACAGAAGATGCAACTAAATAACCTGTGCTCGATTGAAATACGCTCCTTCCATCCTCACACACTGCTATAAAAAGTACTTGTAGCCTGAAAGCATTTTGTTATTGATTAGCTGCACTTTAATGTTGTGCAGAGGTACTTGGGCTTCCTACAGCAGCCTGCGTTTGCAGGCTTGGGTGCAGAAGCAGAGCCTTCCTCCCCTCCCCTGCTCCCGAATCCCAGCTCCCGGAGCCTGCAGCTCCCAGCCTCATCCCTGCAGCTGCAGCCCAGCTCCTCCCCTGGCAATTGCAAGACATCCTTTAAGTTTAGATCTTTCAAACACTGCTCGTTATGAAGGACAGGGGCCCACATGGGTCATACAGCAGGTGTCTATTTTTGTTGTTAAGCTAGAAATTATCTTTTTGTCAAATTCATTGCTTTGGGGAAATGCCATGCTAAAGCACTGACACATTTTGGTAACGAGAATCCAGAAAGTTCTTTCTTATTTCCTATCGGGTAAAGAAAACCCAACCATTTCACAAGATTTTTGTGTGGCCAAAATGGAACTTCAATACTCGGTGCTCCCATGCTCAATAGAAGGCTCTATTCATTTTTTTAAGTAAAAAGAATGTGAAATAGAGGTATTAATCAAATGAGTATTAATCAAATGAGTGTGCTCCCACCGCCTTTAAAACGTAGGCAGAAGCTGAGGTAGGAAAGGCACCTGAAATGCGTGCGGCTTCAAAGCACGGTCACCCTGAGCAAGGTGTCTCGATTCCTTCTCAAAGACGGTGCTGCGAAAAGACCCGACTTCTCCTGGTATGCAGATGGAGCATGAGGGCTCCACACAGTTTGCTAAGAGTTTTAAACTTTAAGAGGTCTAATAGCAGGATGATGTTTGAGTAAAATCACATACTGACCCATCTTTCATGCAGACAAAATAGCATTCCGGTATTATTCCAGGTAATATTGACTTTTTCATGCTTTTCACATAGCAGAAAGTTATCCAACCTTCCGCTGGCACTAACCTCTAAAGAACCAAACTTTTCCTACTTTTTCTAGCTGTGAAGTTTCACACTACTCACAAAGTACTAACTCACTCTACCAAGCTCTCTTGAAAACACGTTTGGGGTTTGCAAAGCCACAGGGAAGCCAGAAGTTGGCAAGCAAGCAGTGGCCAAAGGCTCCCTCTCTTTTTCTGATAAATTAGCACCTTTATTTGGAGATTTCTTCATCCAGCCCGGCAGGGTTACATGCACTAGTGCATGGCCACACCAGCAGAAAGGTCTAAAAACTTCCAACAGGCTTGCAGAGTAAAACAAAAAGCTCCATGAGAATTATCTATGTGAGACTTGATTATATCCTGTTTTTCTGCCTTTTATTGAAGGTACAAAGTCATAAACTGCAACCAGATCTGCCAGAATCGCAATTAAAGCAGATTCCTATCTACCTTCTCAGAAACTATTTCCAAATCAGACATGACATTCAAAAAGGAACACTTCTAATTTTATTAATCAATAATATAAAAATAACAGTATCAATCAATAATATCAATAATATAAATCACAGTTTCTAGCATTTAAACAAGATGCATCTGAAATACAGGGGCATTACTTTGACAATTCTGTCTGGAATCCATGTCCTAAAATGTTTTAGGTCCTGTATGAAGAACTTAAGACAAAGTGGATTAAAAATAGGTGTTTTCATTATTCACACTACCTTGCAAACAGAAATTTTAGCTTGCCAACTCTTCCCACGAGCTCAGGTATTCCTCCCCTCCCAGACCTGTACCTACTGATGATAAAAACATTATCTTCTTTAAAACTGCATTTTATATGCATTTTTCCTTTATTTATTTTTTATAATTAACAAGTAATGATGGTAGATGAATGATCTATTATTTTGAATATGTAGGTCTTAAGGAGAAAACAAAAGAGGACCTGGCTCAATTACCACAGAAATCTCTTGATTTATCACAGGAAAACAGGTATTTGTAGAACTTTCCAAAATCCCTGACAGAATTAATAATAAAAAATACACAGGCACCTTGTCTGGGGCCAGACAAGATACTGTGACCTGAGGATGCCAATCCTCAGACAGTTAATTCCAAAGCTTGGCACATGTACATCTAGCTTTCTTTTGTTAAGAACTTGGTTATTTTTTAAAGAAGGGAATTTTAACTTTTAAGTTTTGCTATAAAATTATTAGTTTTACAGACACATAAACAATTTATCTTAGCAGCAGGAAACTTTTACATTATTAAATATTTAGCTTTGGAATTCCAATTAAACCACTAACCCTGATTAATTTAGTAACAGTAAAAATGTGTGGGAATATTTACTTTTCTTTGGGGCGCACTCTGTCCTAGTTTTTCAAAATCGAAAGCTCCTGTAGTTTGCAATATTTATTTCCAGTATCTGCTTCAAGCAGCAGTTTAAAACATCAGCCCACATTTAATTTGAAAAATCTTCCAGAATGACCAGTTGGAAAACAAATGGGGACCATGGAAAGCAAACACAAAATGTGTATTTTTAGGTCAGTTCCACCCTTCTTGTTCCTGTGACATGTGAAAAACACAGCAAAAGAGCTCCACTATTCTTTTGCTGAGGCAGGCACTTACCTCTTCAATCTATTATACTTAAAACATATTCTAAAATGTAGCTGATAGCAGAGACAGAGAAAGCCTAACTTCCACTTGTTTTCCAAAGCCTTTAAATGATTGCTGTGGAAGCAACTTTGGAATTAAGTAGGCTTCCCTTTAGGCAGCATAATTAGTTTATATCCTGGATTAGAGAAAATAACTTTGGTTTTCACAAAATAAATACCATTTCATATTAAAAGGTGGGAGAGAACCAAATGCTCTCATTAGGGCCTCAAAAAAGGTATCCAGACTGCTCAGTTTTAATAACAATTTCGGAAAAATTGTTAGCAAGGGAAGCGGGGTGCTTTGCTGGGACACAACCCTGTTGTCACTGTCAGGGCCATTAGGATTTTCCATGTAAAAAAAGAGTTGTTAGCACTGCCCAGCCTTCCTACACTTGCCTAATGGCTGTCCTGTTTCATTAATGCTGTATTTTATTTCTCTATTATATTTTTGTGTCCTTCTCCGTGAGGCTGGAGATTTCCCTCTGCAGATGGGAATATGGGAAGAGAGCATGAGAATGAGTAATGGACCTGGAACAGAAACCAAGAGGCACTGGGAATCCCTTGAATGAGGGAGGAAGAGAAGATGAAGACAAGAGACACATGGGAAGAGAGAGGACATCAGACATACAAGGATGCAGATAAAAATGGCTCAGTGTGAAACTGGTGTTGGGAAAACAGTAGGATAAAACTAGGACTAAAAGATGATGCCTAGGCCAACAATCCATTCAATTCCTGGGGCTTTTCCTCAATACTTCTGGGCTTTGCTACAAAATCTGTGCTTTCTAGCTCTGCTTTCGGAACAAACTTAGCAAACGAGACGCACGAACTGGAGACACAGACAACGAAAAGCACTGCGATAACAACTAAAATTACTATATAGCCTGATCAAATGCCTTTTTTTAGTGCAAGGATTTCCATTTATGGGCAAAAATTACACACTATCATGCAAATAAAGATTGTGTGATAACTCAGGTACAAGTAGGTGAACCAAGGTTACCAAGGTTTTGAAGTATTAGTCTGCAAATGCTGTAAAAATGCCCCTGCATTTAAACATAGATCAAATGGCACAGAAACAGTGTCTGCACATACACAGCTGTGAATAGTTTAGTATTGGTAGACGAAAAAAAAGTAGTGCAAAATAAGAGCTAAGTTAGAGAGAATAAGGGCTAAATGCTTTTTGGATTTAGTCAGAAGCATTCTGAGGTTTACCCACTCGTATATATTAAAACTTTAAGGAAACAACCAGTTAAACATTAATCTTACAGGAAGGCTTTACCAGTTTTTCAGGTACAAAAAAGGATTCTTCACAATCCTTCACAACCAAAGGTAACCTTTTATTCCCTAGTTTTCCTTCATCAAAATTTGGGAGTTGTTCACTTTGGAGCAATTAAATAAGCATTCCCAAAAGGCCACCCTTGCAGGAAACAGTAACAACAGCAGCCAAAAGATTTAACCTCACCATGGCACAGGTATAGAAAACTCAGCTTCGTAGAATTTATCTTTTAAATGAAAAAGCTCTTCCATTGTGGGGTTCAAAGAGAAAGAGAAAAAAAAAGAGGGGAGCGGCAGGGGGAAAAGATGCCTAATTTTCTTTCTTAATTTGAGCTTTCCTCAGACAAACAGCTACTCTTTGTTTCCTTATTTTAGGTCATGTAATTCAGTTACGCATGCCACACTCTTTAACTGTTTCCCATCTGCTTTTCTCTTATAAAACCATGTGGGAGCCAAGAAAATCCAAAACGATCCAAAATCTGATGAAACCCGGGCTGCCCTAGCCTAGCTAGACCTGCTAGTGACCACGGCACATGGCAATCCATGTTTTAGTGTCCAGGCACTCAAACTTGGCGGGGGGGAAACAAAACAAACTAAAAAGGCCAGAGGGAAAAGGTGTTAAGGGAGTGCACATCAAACACTACGTAAGCAAATAAAGTCTTTTATTTTCATAATCTAGAAGCAAAAGCCTTGATCCTGGGCACCCCAGACCTGTTGCTCCACCAGGCTAACTAGGCAGCTACAAAGATTTCCACTTTGTACTGTGGAAGAGGATCTGCAGCACCAGCCCTTTTCCCTACAGGTCTGTGCTGCTTAGACATGTGCAGAGGTGCAGTTGTTGGACTTAGAAGTTCAGAAATCAAGCGGTACCCGCATTTTCAACCTGTCTACTAAGACAGAGAAAGGCAAATATGCAGATTTCAAGTGAATTCAAGTGCCCCATTAGGGGGTTCAATTATGTCTTAATTGCCTTGCTTATAGATGAGCTGTACAGCTAACCAAAAATCTACAGCCATATAGTCATCACTAAGTTTCAGATATTGTCACGTGCAAATTTAACAACAGATAAAGAGTGAGAAAATTAGCTCTATTTCCATTAGACATATAGACTTCTCACAATATTACCTTTATTACTTTATAATAAAGAGACAATAAATACACACAAAATTATTCTGAGTATCTACCACGTATTTTAGTGATTGCAGTCCATATACTCAAAATAAATAGTACAAGCAGAGGTGTATCTCTAATTAAAATGAAGTCATGTTTCCAAAGTCATATAGAAAACCGAGAGCTCAATCCCTGTGTTTTATTGTGTTGCTGGCTATTTCTTTTCCACACAGTTTTCATTTTTTCCAGCAGCAATCCCCATGCCTAACCACACTGCACACCACAACACCGGGGTATTTGTTCCTCCGGTTGACACCCAGGATAAGCAGAACCTCCTGGCTATGTTCAGTACCATGCACACGCGATGCAAAGGATCAGTGATACGAAAATTCAGGGAGAATAAGGACTGCAGTAGTAAATGCAGAAGCACTGAGTCAGAGTGTCACATTTTTATAACTAAAAGATGCAAATATATCCAACAACTGTTTTCAAATAGCTTATTTTTCATCTTAGTTATTAAAAAGTTTAAACACTCAAAAGTGAAACCAGGCTTGTATTTTTGAAGGAAAAAAAATTCTCGCACTACTCATAGAGATAATTTACTCACCTTTGCTGTCTAAAGGAAACAGATTTCGAACATCTTCTCTGTAAAAGACGTATTCTTCAGTATATTTATACCTTCAATGACCATCATCGTCAATAAGGATCTGAAAAAATCCACAAAACAGTATGTAAGTCAGGTCAGCTGCAATTATACTTAGGGTTTTTTTTTTTTTTAAATAGGTATTTGTTTATATATTTATTTATTAAGATGGCACAAACTAAAATGTTGCATGTAATACAGTAATATCTTTAGTGCTTTTAAGAGCAAATGGACAAGCACCAGAACTATTATATTGGAGTGCATTTATCTACTTGAGGCACAAAACAATTACTCTGTATTAACATATTTAACATCACAAATACAGCAAACTCAGGAAATTTACTGTTATCACACCAAAATAACAACAATGGCAATCACCCACGATTTAGGGATTGCATAAGACACATGCACAAATGACTAGTGAAGAATGCTATTGCATATCATAATATGCAATAATATTTATTATGAGAAGTTAAAATAGTTCCCCTTCTTCAGAAAATTACAACTTCAAAACAAGGTCCCTAAAAATGCCTGTTGTAGTTTTAAACAACAGAAGTCACTCAATAGCACAAGCACGTGGTGCCATTTGTTACTATTGTTTCTGACTTTAGAACTGTAACCATAGGAAAATGAATTAAAAATAACACAATTGCCTTTGCTCATGGCAATGCCAGAAACCAAACGAACTAGCCTGAGTATTTTGACACATATTAACTTTATTTCATTTGGAAGTAACTTACACGCACGAGTCCTGCATTTTAAAGTCTCAATTTCTTTCCCTAAGATGGAAACCGCACAGCTATCAG
The DNA here is from genome assembly GCA_013389825.1 of Crypturellus undulatus. Lineage (NCBI taxonomy): Eukaryota > Metazoa > Chordata > Aves > Tinamiformes > Tinamidae > Crypturellus > Crypturellus undulatus. Next base: position 1,931,663 of record VWPW01008057.1, on the reverse strand, counting down.
GAGCACAACAATATTTTGGGAATGCTTCCTTAATAAAGGCACTTCAAAGGGTAGACAAAGCCTGGTAACAGCCTTAAGTCAATACCACCTTTATGTACATGCTTGACGTTATGTATAAAATAAAGCTCCACTGGTGCAGCCCAAGACACATTTCAATATTCCTGAATGCTTTTGCTCCTGATTCAGCAATAAAGGCCTTCAAGAATCTTCAATAGCCAAACCTTACCCCAAACTGCCCAGATTTGCTAAACGCTACCACAAAGATGCCCTTTCCTCCCCTTCCCCTTCCTTTTTGCTTCCACTTCCCCTTCACCGTGCCCACTGTCCTCTCTACAGGAGCACCTAACTGTTTTCTTCTATGTTAGTACAACCAAAATGCAGATATTTACATTCCACTCCTATTGTGGATGTTATTTCTGATCATTTTTGTCCTTTTTGCATTCACACCAAGCGCAACAATTGTAAGGACACAATTATTTTTGTTCTCACAGCCTTAAAAGAATACAGAGCATCACTGCAGCGAAAAACAAAACAAAACAAACAAAAAACCCACATTTCTCTGCATTAATACCCATATGTTTCAGGAGCATCTTACAAAGCTCTGGGGACCGGTTCATTTTACTAAGAGTAAACACCTGAGCAGCTGGTTATTTTTTCTCTCAATGGCTTTGGGTTCTTTTTCTTAGCAGCCAGGAGGAGTGAGTACAATCCCATTTTCAATTAACATGAATTTACCAGTGAATTAAAGTATTTCTTTGTTTTAATAACACATAATCTTATTTACAATTCCTGATTCACGTATGTGAATAGGACACACACATATGTAAATAGTAACACCGACATAAGGCAGGACAGCTATAGGGCACTAGAAATACAGGCACCTTCCTAATCAAAACTCAGAGATTTTCTGTCTCAAAAAAAAAAAACAAAAAAAAACCCAAATCCCCCAAACTATATTCAGATTTTTTTAACCTCTTGAGCACCTTGCTTTGAATGTTGTTACTCTGAACATTTGCAAGATGAAAGAGTTGGTGCTATGAGCTTTGCATATGAGTCTGGTGCCAGCCCACAAAACATATGTCTCTGCTCAAATGCAAGAATCTGTTTTGATTTTTTTCTTCCTTCCTGGACAGGGAACAAAACAAATGAATCTTCTTCTGAGACACTAAGCTTGCTCAATCCCCAAATACATCATGATAGACATAACCAAAAGAATATTTTGAATAATTTATTACCAACAGCAAATTCTGAAGAAGATAAGCTGAACACATCACAATAATCATTCAAGGTAAATGCTCAAAAATCATTTCGGATATATAATATATTGTTTTCAGACATTATTATTTACACCCATGGGTGCTACTGAGTCTTAAAAATAACAGATTTATTTTTAACTTAAACATTTTATAGCACAGTCATGTAAAAACACCAATATGTTTTTCTAATGTCATTAGAGGAATGGCTGGTTCCTACTGTAAATAGTTCTCTGTACCCTATTTTGGCAGTATTTGGAATAATCGCAGATTTTCCACTATTAGTATCACTGACATAGCGGCAGGAAGCATTGCTCAAGCCTTGTACAAAATAATCAAAAGCAACAATTAAACATCTTCCTTGACCTTACATAGGTGGAAAATGCATGTGAGCTTCATACAGACTTCTGGCACGTTAACAAGAAAGCCTTTAGCCTTGAGACTGTTGTGTTTCGAGTAAGGGAATAGATGGAGGAAGGACTACTAAGAAGTGCTCAGGAGGCTCGCGAGTCCTACCAGGCACTCGCCTCTGGGAAACATGTTTTTGTGAGTTATAAGAGGAAATTTATAGTCTGATAGACATTATTTTGTGCCAAAATAAATGTACGCAGAGAACGTCAGAAATATGAGTCCACAAAAAAACCCCAAGAATATCTACTTGTGGTTATGCAAGGATAAATCAAAGTCTCTTCCAAATTAATAGTTTTCAATAAAAAATACCAAACTAGATCTGTCTCATCTTGTTTTTTCTCAGAGAACAGCAAGTGAGGCTGAGCCAGATCACACACGAGACGCCTCTGCTCCCGCACTGTCCTGAGGAGGAACTTCCTCCTGCTCTTGGCCACTACGTACCATTTTGCTGACACCCATATAACTAGCTAATATGCATTCGGAAGGAAAAAATAAAACCTTTTTTTTTTTTACTAAAAATTTAAAAGCCCCACTGCTTTGACCATCTATAAAGCAGCCCAGGCCACATCATGCTTCAGCAACAGCCTCCCTCCCTCCAGTCAGAGGGACCCGTTGAGCTACACGATAACGAAACCTTATTTCTCGTCCAAATACAAGTGTCTCTCCCCCTTGCAGGTTTCTTGGTAAACACTTATTTAGCAGCTCAGCTTTCTTTAAAGCTGAACAGTGTCACTGCTTCTGCAACTGGCAGCAGCAGAATTCTCCCCAAAGGTCTGCTTTTATTTAACAGACCTATTTGTCTCTTCAATGTTCGCAGTGTGCAAAGGGCCACCACTGTCCAGAGCATGGTGGGACTCCACGTCCTGTGTCCTACAGAACTGAAAACATCTTGGAGGAGCTTATGTAAACTTGAGGTATGAGCTCTCATCACAGAGAGGACCAGCTCTGCAGGGTGCCCCCTCCCACAAAACACCCACCTTGTTCTCCCACACCATTCCCTGGCACGTGATGGCCTAGATCATCCCAGAAACATCTCGGCTCTTCCTCCACCCGTAGCTACTTGAGACGACCTTAACAGCAGAGTATGTTCTTACAGCTGGGGAGTCTAAAGTGAGCGCAGATGTTATGAGTCATCCAGCAGAGCACAAGGAGGCTTTTGCATCAATTTTCGCCACATCTCGGCATTCTCTGAACCTCAGGCTGCCTGATGAGGATACGTACAGGCAGTGGCACTGCGAAGATCATGGAATCAGCACAGTTGGAAAAGACCTTCCCATCTTGGAAAATATGGGAGGGTTTCAACTGAGAGCTTGGTTCCTTGGGGGAGAGGGGAGACAAAGCAGGAAACTCAGAGGAGAACAACCTGGGAAACCCATGAACAGACCGACCTCGGCGCTGGAGAGTCCCCCTGAGGCGGTAAGGAAACAACTGGAAGAGCCCCGGTGCCATATGAGTAACCCAGAAACTGGAAAATATGGGAGCTGGGCAGGAGCCTGACTCAGCAAGGCAGCTGAGAAGCCACATTGCTTATGCTCTGCATTTAAACAGTATAAAATACATTGAATATAAAAGAATATAGCATAAGAAATGCCCCTCATACCAACGGCTCCACACGCCACTTCCAGCTCTGGTCAACAGCCCACGTTCAGAAGAGCATGAATGCTGCTAAGTAAGTGTTGAATGGCAGGGTCTGCACAAACAGATCTTGACACCAAGTATGTCTGTAGAGCAGTGACATATACCAACGTTATTTGCTTCTGAAAAAAAAAAAAAATTTTTTTTTGAGCTAAACTGTGATGCTTTTTCCAGATAGAAGGGAGGGGCAGAAGTTGAAAAAACAAAATCACAGGTAAGGAAAAACAGGGAAGAAAATCCTATTACAAAGGAATTATTATGGGCTAAGATTTTAGAATGGACTAAATCTCATTCAATTCAGAAGTATGTGGGCTCAAGCGTGTGCCTCATGCAATACTGCACATGGCTCATCTGCAGTCTTCTGACACACTAAAATGCACATATCCCAAAAGGTATAAGAATCAGGACTGGGATCTTTCAAGCCACTTTTCTAAAACCCCACGGTTTTCACAGTATTCATCCAGTTGCATTGAACTCTTCCTTTACGAAATGCAGTAAAACTACAGATTAGCCTTCAGGGTGATCTATCACTGCAACGGACTTCTATTCAGGCTGATAAACGTTGAGTAAGTAACCCATAACCTAATGAATAGGGGACTCAGAGCTTACAAAGTTTGAGACTGTCTCACACTGCTGAGGGTTAGAAGGATCTGCAGAGCTGCAGAAATGAACGTCATCTGTGATGGGAAACAAGTTTATAAAAAATACTACAAACATCCTTGATTTAAAAGGGAATACTTTGCACCTGTATTCCCACTCATCCCAACATCTAACACATGCCCAAATATTTTCTTCAGTAGAATTTATTTCATAAGTCACATGAAGATGGTATTTTAGTAATAGAAATCCAAGGCAGAGTGATTTAGTGACCTCCCCAAATTCTCCATATGTCAGTGGTATAGATGGAAACAAAATCTGAAATTTCTGTCATTTCTAATCTCATCACTCCAGCACTACAATCCCTGCAATAGTTCAAATCCTTTAGATAATCTGGGGCTGCAGAAGCCAAGAAAAATGAATGAAAAGGATTAGGGATATTAGCTGCTTTTTTATTTGGGATTCAAGCAAGAAAGCGGAAATATTATTTTTATAACTATGCAAGTATTACTGTGCTTTATAACATAATGTTCTTCTTCTGTTTAGATGGTTCCAAAAATATTCACCTCCAATTTGTGGCAGCTGATATCCCCTTAACAGCATTTTCTAGCTCCAGGGCAGTTGATGTCTATAGCAAATCTGTAGAGAACTGATGTCATAGTAATAATTTTCTAAACATAGAACTGAAGAGTGAAGGAGCAGCATTAGAGCTGGGAGGTATCAAGCCTTAGTTTTTGAATGGGTATCTCATTTCAGTCCTTGCATGTATATAATACCTGCAAAGACACTCAAAGTTGGAGTAAAGGTCTATTTTTGCTTGATTTCAAGAAAATGAAATACTGACATCTACCATTACAAATAATTAGCTTATGCTTTCAAAGACTGAGTACCAGAAATCACACAACCGAGTGAAAAACTGAAAAGAGGCCCCTACACGGCAGATAAAACACTGCTTCTCTTCAGAGACTTTTCTTTTAAAAGGGAAATAAAAACAGTGCAATGTTGAGTCTCAGTTGTTGGAAGAAACAATTCTCCTTCCAACCTGAATTAGAAACACTTAGGAAAAGCACAAAAATGCTATAAATGCAAGAACGTATGTATCAGTGGTGATTACATAGTAAAAGAAAAATAAATGTAGCTTCAGATATGCCTCTTATTCTGTTTTCTGTCTTTTTAAAACAGAAAAGGCAATCAAATGCAAGAGAAAACTGGCATTAACTGGCTAATCATGCACGGGTTTCTCTTCAACAGCACGTTGGCATTCACTTAGATAATGTGCAGTTATTTGGGGCAAAATACCAAGTCTTATAGCACCTCTCAGATCCAACAAGGAGAACACGATCATTTTGAAGAACGAGTGCCAAAAAAGAACAGACACGGGGAAACCACCAGAGCCCCCGCTACCTGCTCAGCTGAGTCATATCTTAACGTCTTTATGTTTATAGAGATTAGATCTTTATGTTTATAGAGAAAAGATTCAAATGGCTGCTGACATTCCTACCTGTCAGGAAAAAACAAACCAAACCAAACTTGTTCTTCATTTGCCCTAGTCTGCAAGCTCCTGGCTGTTCCAAGTTGGAAGAGTTTCTGTTAATTTTTCTACACATTGAAAACAGTCCTGATGAAACTGAAAAGTTCTTGTCTTTGGTACCCATATACAGTACCAGCTTCCAGACTTAGCAACAGTAAACCAGTTGGCTTGATTCCAGTAAATAAATTGATAGAGGTAATTTCCATGGATTTGGGAATACCTTATTTATTTACTTATGTATAAAGATGGGAAGCAAAAGGAAGGACTGGGAAACCTGGTGCTATGACATCTGAGAATCCCAGTCAGTAGGATATCAAGGTCTTCTCTGCATTTCTAACTTCAACCTTCAACTGCTGCTAACTGTATTTAATTGACCAGAACAAGAAAAACTTGGTACGAATCTTAAAACATCTTTACAAAGTTTTACAAAGGATTTCTCTTTCAGTGGAGTTTCCAGAAACAGAAAGTTGCAATTCTCTAACTGTTCAGGTAAAGCAGTACAAGCTTTGCTTTGAGTTTTAATTTCTCTAGAAAAAGCTGGCAGGGTGATGGTGTTATCTTCTGGAAAGAAACAGTACTGACTACTAATATCATCCACCGAACGGCTGAGCTCCAAGCATGACTCATATTTACTAATATTTTTTACCCTCCGCTAAAAGAAGACCGTTTTGCAGAACTCCATAACTGAAGTACTGTTAAAACCAGACCCTCTCCAAGCACCACACTCAGACTGATGCTGTCATCTTCCAAAACGCCCTTGCTTCCCTTTGCACCCAGATCTGCATGAGCCCTTTTACAGTTGATTATTTAGGTTTTGTCAACACAAAAGGCACGAGTAAGAACTTTGCTCCCTGAGCCTAATGGCATAAACAGTACTTGCAAGAGGCTTGCATTGCTGACAGAAAGGAATTTATATTTCTTCTCAACCACATACTCACCATGTGCAGATCAGTCCTATGGAACCCGCAGTAAGGAACATTCAAGCACTTCCAAAATGCAATAATGCAAACATTTTTAAAAATAAACAACTTACATGAACTTGGGCGTGCATTCCCTCCCTGGTTAAATAACTAAATAAAACTCTATTTCATCCATACTCACAAAGATGTCTCCTTGACAAGCAGATTTTTAGATTCATGAGAAATAAGAAAAGGGACTGGTGGTACGTTTTTTTTTTTGGATGGACTTTTTGTTTCTTTACCTCATCTCCCCTCCAAGGTATTTGGCTGCCAGACTAAAAACACTGTTTCTGTGTATCAAATCTATTGTGCCATTTAATCAGCTTAGTTCAATGGTAATTTTACACTCTGGTAAGAAAAGGGGACTGAAGTTTCAAGCAAGGCCTGTTTCTTGTAAAACCTCTCTCTCATTCAGTAGCCACCCTTGCCAAATCCAGTGACACCAAATATCCAGTGTACCCACTCCATGATCCCTTAGGAGGTCAACCTGACTCAAAATATCAAGTGTCTGTTATTANAAAAAAAAAAAAAAAAAAAAAAAAAAACGTATTCAAGTGAACACTTCAGCGCTCTTTATTCTTTCACAGAAAGAAGATCATCTACTATTAAAGACTTCAGCTCTGTACTGGTAACTTCTTTGGACTTCCCAGCTCTGAAAATGCACCTAACACATCTTTTAAAAATTCTGGCTTTAGGCTGATATTCCTTTAGATATTTCTGCCTTTATCAGTTCATTTTTTTTAGCACTGCTTTTTCCATCTTCTTGTTGAAAATGGAATCTTTCTCAGCAATCTGCCTTATTCCTTGAAGTGGGTTGCAGAGTGCCTCTCGGTGCTGCGGCATCCTCATCCCAGCACGGCACTTCTGCGCGCGAGGCAATTCCAGGAGAAGAGGAGGGGAGCAATATTCCCTTCCCACCTGTCTGGAATGCCATTTGGTTTTGGTATGAACATGACCTTGTTAATTCTTTTTTAAGGAGAAGCAGAGCCACCTCATCCCTGTTCCACAGTGGCCAGGAGGAGCTACGGTGGCAGCAGCGCTCAGCTTCCCAGAATGCAGACACCTCAGGTGTTCAGTTTGCCTCTTCATTCCCCATCAGAAACAGTATTTGCAGCAAAAGCTGCTTGCAGGAGTTGGTGATTGGGAAAGGGAGAGCCTGAATGTCTGTATTGCAGTAAAACCCTCTTGGGAGGGCACAGAGGCATTTGAGCCTAAGGAATAGTTCTGCTTTTAGGCTTAAGGAGAGATTTAACTATTTTTGTTATGTATCACATAACATCTCCTCTTTTAAATACGCACGTGGTTGGCAGTCAGGCTAGTCTCCAATTTCAGGGAGGCTGCACTTTGTTACCGAGAGGGAGGTGACAAGGAGCCAGTTTATTATTCCATAGAATGTAAATTCCATTAAAAGTTCCACTTATTTTAACAGATTTCTTAACTATAGTTCCTACTAGTTATTTATGGAGACTGGAAAGATATAAGGGGAACAAGAATAATCAATAGACCACAAATACATACTATAACTTCATCTTGTTTTACAATAATACTAATCTCAAACAAAATAGCACATATAGCTGGTAAGATCGCCACCCAGGCCCTCCTGATGGCAAATATGGAGTCAGTATTTATAAAGTGCAAAGGAAACCAAACAACTTGTGCAGAAGATAAGAAACTTTTTCATATCTTCCTTCTTTTTATTTTCTCTACCCACTTCAGCCCAAATAGTTTTTACTCTTCTTTATTCTACCGCGTCCAAAATGAAATCTGGAGTCATATGGATCGTTTTGCTCCTACAAAGTGCCCCTGGAGCCAGTGGGATGTCACATGCTCAGCAGTGGCACAGACAGACTGGGACAGGGAGCCCTCCAAGGGCCCGAGGATGAAGCCTGTGACTCAGGATCTGCAGAGCTTGGGCATCCTGACAGCAGCTCCCAAGGAAGCAAGATTCCCATGAGTTTAGCACATTCTTTGCATACCCATATAAGATCTTTTTGCATTGGTTGGTTAAAGTGAAGGAAAGGGGGAGGAGAAGAAAAAAATAAATCAAAAAAATCAAAAGGAGGGTGAAAAAAGAGCCTATCAAAAAAAAAAATCCCTCTGTTTGGAAGAGTCTTCTAAAAAACCCACTACTACTACAGAATGTTCTTTCATGACATTTATCCTTAATCTCTTTCCTCATTTCACAGCTTTAACTCTAGCTATAGCCCCTACCATACCCCTGAATATTCCATTTTTATCTTCAGTTGTTTACAATTTCAGATAGATGGAGGCCGTCACGTCCTGCCTCCTCTGCTTTCTTAGTCTGTCTACATTATTTCCCTATGAGACTAGACAAAGGCTCATTCAGATGTCTTCAATAAATGCAGCACACCACTGTTTTAGGCCAGAAGAGGTAATGTTAAATATCTGGCTGGACCTCCTGGAGTGGATGCCCGTACAGATGTGGCTGTAAGTCCCCTACCAGCTACAATCTTCTCGGCAGGTTGCACCAAGACTCCAGAATGTGGCATTTGCTGGATTCTCGTGTCAGGACCCATGAGACTTCAGGCTTCTTCCTCTTGATGTTACAGAGAGGAAAGGGGCCCCATTCCCTGCTGGGATGAAGCCCCAGGAGGGCAGAACATGCGGCGAGCAGGCAAAGTCTAAGCCAACTTCCCCAGGTTGGAAGGTCTGAACTTCCCCAAGGGGAAGGTCTAAATCTGCACTTGCTTGTACTATAACTCCTTGTTTCCTTTACCTTGTCAAGGCCTGAGATACTCTGAATTCTGGGTGCTTCAAGAGCTACAGAGATACTGCAAATCAATCTCAACCCCCTCCCTGCCTTGTTTTAACATAAGGAAATACTTTTTACCGTAAATTGTGTCCTTTCCTGAGACCAGTGCTTTGGGAAAGGACAGTCTGCTTGTCAGGACTGCCTTTCTGCTGGCATCAAAGTAATTTAATGCAAAGAGTTAATAAAATCACTGCTAAGACTGTCCCTAAGAAAAGCCTTGCTCACTGCATCTGACAGCTTCTCTTTCAGCACTATCAGCCATCGTTCCTAAAGATCTTTAGCGAGATGGGCGATTCCTGCAGTCCTTGCTAGAGCCTAAGGTTCTGACAGAACTACACGAAGACGCTTCACAGAAACACTTCCTCGTTTCTCGCTGAGCGGGAAACCCCTGTGGCCAACGGCACAGCCTGCAATAGCTCCAGGACACGTCAATCTCCTTCCCCTCCCTGGTGCTCCCATCTGCCTCCTCCTCCAGCAGCAGGACCAGCCGGGACGGCACCAAACTGCCTTCTGAGCCCCCAACTCGGTGCTCCTGCCCGTCTGCCTGCAGATCCCGCAGCCAAATTTTGCTCCACATGCTTATGCCAATTTCCCAGGCACAGCACTGAAAGCTCACTGAAAGCTCACTGAAAGTGTTGCTCATAAGAATAAAACTTTCATTGGCAAGTCCAATAGCGCTTAGTTAATGGCCTGTGCGCTGGCTGACAGAAATTCTGCAACGCTCAGATGATTTGATAGATGATGATAAGCAAGTCTTGACCACAGTTACACACACAACATTGGAAAATCCTTTAATTTCACAACACATTGATGCTTGAGAAACAGTAAAAAATATTACTTTTGATTTAAATGCCCTGAAATTTAGCCCAGGAAGTACAGGCAGGGTCCTCCACTTCCTTTGAAATACAACAAATTTTGAGACAATAAACCCAAGGATTTTATAGCACGTTGAAAGTCCTGCTCCATCCATAATTTATAGCCATAGTTCAGTACCAATATTAGCATGAGGCTGAATAAATCCCAGAGAAACAACATGATTTGGAATAAGGAAATAAAAACTTTAAATTAGGCTATTGCACTTATATATTATATGCATAGAATGCTACAATATGGAACACAGGTAGAAATCTGCACCCATTAGCATCATTCTTCCCATTCCAGCTAATGCTTCTTCAGCCAAAACAAGTTTCATTCATCTCAAGATGGAAAAACTTCAATCTCACCTGGAACATTTCCACATTTGGGTTAAAGCCTAAGAGGACACTCAAATTTTAGCTTGTCCAAGTATTATTTGCACGTTGAAAATGACATTACTGATTACTGTTTCCAGGGCCCCTCTTTTAGAGATGGCCCAAAATCACATTAACAAGTTGCAAACTACTCCATTTGGGAAAAGAACTCCCATTTTCATGACTTTAAAAATAATTTAAATAGTAAATACTAATGGAAACTTTGCCAACACTAATTTTGGCACATAAGTTGCTATATTAGTTGTTAAAAATATGGAAATAGGTATGTCATAAGCGTGCTTGACTTTTTAAATAAGAGCCAGATTAACTGATATAAGTAAAAAGAAAAACATTGTGTTTATTAGTGTTATCTGCTGTATCAAAGAAGTAAAAAATGTAACTAGCGTATTAAAAAATTTGGAAAGTGACCACCTTCAACGCTAAGATTTTGAACAGAGACTGTAATACATTGGGTAAATGAGAAAAAAAAAGTAATCTAGTAGTGACACCGCATTGAGACAACAGCAACACAAATGGCTTACAAGTCCATATAAAATAACTATTTTTCATATTGCAATTCCAGCCTCAATTCCAGCTTCTGCTGCTTCCTGGTCACACACAGAGGGCGGTCCCAGCAAACTGGCAAGAGGAACAAACTGACTTTCAGAGTATTTAGATAAATTATAACTTCAGTGAGGCCGAGATGCCAGCAGGCTTCACAACAGCACGTGTCAAGTGAGGTGCTGGACCCAAAGAGCCCCTGAGCTGCCTCCTTTCCTACATAAGATGATATAGGAAATCATCTTATTTCTAAAGCTAAACCTGAGGAGTGAAAAAGCCAAAAATGCTTTGGCGATATGAGAAGACTTGATTTTGGTCAAGGAATTCCATGAGTCTGAACTTTCAAATACAGACAAATATGTGAATTTTAATAAAAACTGTTCAGGATTTTTTTTCCACCAAGCACCTAAGCAGTTACTCAGGTCAATGGAAAGTTGGCTTTGGCCAAAGTCCCCAAAGTCACATTTTTATACACAACATATCTTAAATGCTCTTCCTGAACACTACAAAAGGCTTTTTTGGGCACGAAGGAACCTATCTGACCATTTTAGGTACCTCAGATTGCCCTAATACTTTTTGCAATACCACTTTTCAAATGCTACCACATGTGAGATTTTAAGTCCCTAAATATTAAAAATGTGAAAGAAACCTTGATTATGTTTTCATAAGAATAAAGGTTTACACAGATGCACTGCATACCAGATATTTTGATATTCATGCACAGTTAGAGTCAGTCAACTCTGGGAAACAGAATGGAAACAAATAAAGGCGAGGAGTCACAAATAGGATCCTATGAAGAAAAGAATTTAGCACTCACATTTTTGAGCTAAAAACGTAACACCATAACAGTATGGGTCAAAAACTAAACCTCTTCACATGGTGGTCAAACTAAGTCACCTGAACCCCACCGCGCTTCCATGCGTTTGCAGCCAGCCTGGGTTTTTGTGGGGTCCCTTCCCTCGTCCAGCTCCTTGCTCTCCTCGCACCAAGTGCTTCACCAAGAGGAGACCCCTCCAGCCAAGGAAAAGAGCTGCCTGCAGCCTGCGCCAGCACCGAGTTGTTAAGTATACACCCCTTGTAACCCATAGAGGAAATTCCAGGGGCCTTGGACACTGCTCTATCCTAACTCCAGAGGATCCTAGTTCTATTTCTCGCAATAAGCTCCCATATCACTTTTTATATCCACCCAATTAAAACTGCATGGAAAGTTGAATGTTGTCAAACCAGAAGGAAAGCTTATTTATTTATTTATTTAGAGATGATTTCTAACTAGTGATATCAGGAACTACAGAAAAATAGCCCTGACTGCAAACTTGTGTTATAGCTAGTAACCTTTTCTGTTGTTGGTTTGTGCCTGTAAGGATTTTGTTTTGTACAAAAGGCATCCTTTGGGCAACTCAGCTAGCTCCACCATAAGCAGAAAGATAAATGCAGTATCTGTAGAGGTAAATCTTTCCTCCCTCCCAAGTATTCCCCTCAAATGGTAGTATCTGAAGCTGACAGGGACAGGAAAGGCGAGGTGCGAGTGCTGCGCTCAGGAAACAAACTTGGGAACTGGGCAGATCCCAGCTCAGAATGCCAGCTGCGCTGCGGTTCCTCCTGGTCTTTGCACATCCCAGGGGGATATGACTCCACTTGCAGCCCAGCCAGACAACTCCTGGAGCCCCAACCAGGGGCCAGGCAGGACAGGGGCATTAGAAGACCCAATGGCTCAGGACTAAGCTCCTGAATCCTGCTTCCAAGTCTGCAAATCGCTGGTGAAAAGGCTTTTTTTTTCTCTGTTTCAATAATTTTGTCATTTTCAAAAATGTTGGCATCGAAAAACTAACACATGAGTTCTGTACATGGGCTTCAGACAGGTGAAGTGGCAGGTGAGAACTAAGTCTCATTAAATCCATCGTTAAAGTCTATTTAAATGGACATTTGCCTCTATGTTCTGAAATGCCAAAATGTCCAGGCAGGCCCATTGTTTCTAGGGCTTGACCATGCTTTTTCCAATACCAACCCAGACAGGTTTTGGTGAAAGATACATCCTGCCTCTAATCTTGCACTTGCAATCATTCGCAGGATGAGATGCATCCAGGTCAGCCGCAGGCACGGGGCACGTCCTGGATCCTGCTCGCCTTCCCGCGGCTCTTTAGCCAGTAGGTCCTGTCTAGGAGCAATATTACTGCTCCTCTTAATGCACGCGGGGAAACGACTTCTGCGTGTGAAGATGGGGGTGGTTTCTCCTTTGCAAAACTACCCAGGGTGTCCCCCTACCTGCTCGCTGCTCTCCTCGAGGCAATGCGCTGTGCGTGTCTGAAGGGTTTGCCTGCCTTTAAGCTAAAAAATTGGGACTTTTCTAGTTGCATAATCAAATGGGGAATTTTTATCAGGACATTTTAGGAATTTGCAATGATGAAATGTTGTGATATGCACAAAATAGGACAGAAAATGATAAGGCAAGTTCTCAAGGAGCTTCGATGCATATTAACTGCAGTGTTTATTTGATTTCACTCAACTTTTTCCTGCTTATAAAAGGAAAAGTTAAAAGATACCATGAAAAGGCTACATAAAGGCAAAACAAAGGAACGTAACTTTATGTCAGTCACATGGGTGCCAAGAATGCCCTGAGCCTCCAAATCTCCTGTTTATTACTCATACGTTCTCCTGTTTTCTTCCATAGTATGTATGCAACATAGCAAACTCCAAAAAGTACATTTTGATATTACCTCCAAGTGATCATCCCCTCTTCTGACAAACTCCAAGCCCATTAAAAAACTCCTAATTGCTCTATCCATTTAATAGTGGAAAACATGCACGTGGAATTTTTTGAGACAATTTAGTTTGACCAACGTGTATTAATGATACTGCTGATTTCAGATGTGGTTGATGTCAAATTCTCATCTTTTAACCAAGTTGTTATTCTTAATGAACAAGTTTACTCTTTTGAAGACTGATCCTTAAAATATGCTTGAACATACATTCTTCACTGGATTAAAAAAAAAAATACAGAAACTCAAGTGATCTCAAAAAGTTTAAAGCACTCTTCTAAATATCAGAAAAAGAGTATTGAAAAAACGCAGTAATCTTCATCCACAAATGGTTCTTATGCCCAGAAGACGACAGGCACTGCTACCTCCCAAACCCATTTCAATATTCCCATATTCAATTTCAATATTCAATAACAACCTCCTGTTTGTTTCATCTATCAACTTTTCCAGTTCTTGGTACATGCAAAACACATGCCTATCCAATACCTTGTTCCTCTTCCATGCATACAACCTCAATTCCTTTGGTTATATAGCATTATAACTCCAAAGTTAAAATATGTTTTTAAACTGGCATCTTTACAAATATTGAAATTGCTAAACATATATAATATATATTTACACACACCTTGAAAGAGGTTAATAAAGGATGTTTGTACAGCTACTAGGCATGAGTGATAGATCCTGCTTGTCACATGGTAAACGAGGTATGAGTAAGAGCAAGAGGACACACTTGTCATACTAGCTTCTAAAAGCTGTTTTATTAGACAATAATTCAGGAGAGAAACATCGTAATCCAGTGTGTACAGAGCAGATCAGAAGCAGAAACCTAATCCCACTCCAGACCCTGACCGGGGCATGTTTTCTAATCTCAATTTCCTCTTATCAAATGAGACATCCATTTGACTCGTAACTATGAGGATGCACCAACCCAGTAAACGGCGGGGGGACACAAAACAAAAAATCCAAACAAAATACAGATAAAATGGAATTGTGGAGTCCTAAAATATCATAACATAGAATTATTAGAGCAAAGGAGCCCAACCTAAGCATATCAGGATGCAACTGCACCAAAATCTTCAAGCCAGACTACGAGACCGCATCAGTGCTTGAGACATGTTTAATAAGGAAGCATGAACTGCTTGTCCAGCACAGCAAACCCTTGGGATGCCGAGACCTCATCTGTTTTTTTATGTGTTTTTTTTTTGGTAACAAAGGGAAACCCGCTGTTGGTGACAAACACACGTGGGAATTGAACTGCTCCTTGCAGCCAAACAGGAGTCATGAGCAGGAAATTTGGGATTAGGAGCAAAGTGTTCAGGTCTCACCAGCAGCTGATACTACATTTGTCTGAAAAGCTCTAGCCTCAGTCACGAGACCTGGTAAAATATCTGCATGAATCCAGTACTGCGTGGAGCTGCTGAGCAAGGGAAGCTGCTGCTTGAAGCTTTTCCAAGCACGATGAAATTGAGATGATTGCCTTCATTTCCACGTTGCCTACAGTATTCCAGAGAACAAAATCCACGACAGAGTTAGGATTTATTTTTCTGCTGTTGCTTTTCTGTTTATCAGGGTTGGAGGCCGAAGCAGTGAGCCTGTGTTCTTGGAAACATCACACTGCACCGTCTCACAATTTAAAGGTTATTTCTGCAACCGGAAGAGCTTAAAACTGCTCTTTCGCAGCTAATACGTCCTTCCTCCTGCCCAGGAAGCGCTCAGCAGAAGTTCCTGGTTGGGAAACTGGGAAGAAGCAAGTGCTTTTTCTGAGTTGCCCCTGCCTCCCCTCCTCCATCTCCTTCCTCTTCCACATGAAGCCCTTGGAACCCAATATAACCGGGCAAAAAAGGCTTTTAAAATCAGCACAGTTTGGATTGAGTTTTGTCACTGGAATGCTCATCTATACAACCTTGAATTAAACACATAACTCCCTTAAAAATAAATAAAATAGATCATCTCATTCCAATTTTCTCTGAAGATATTTCTCCATTGGCACATCTATATATTTTATGAAAACTTGCAATCAATTTATTCATGTGACACTGGTAAACAAAGTAACGGATAATTTAATTGCGTTTGTGTCTCTAGCTAAGAATTGCCTTTTAGTGGTATTTATCTGAAATTATGATCTACAGAGAAAATAAATTATAATTGGACTTACAAAATTGATCATGTTTAGAGGCTGACAACTGTCACAAATAGTAATCTGAATTTTACTCGTCCAGGAAGAAGCTGCAAAGAAATCTGCAGAGGCTGGTTTTGCTGTCTCATGTTTCCTGCAGTATTTTACTTGCATTCATTTTTCTAGATTTATTTATTTATTTATTGCATTTGTATAAGTCACTCCTAGTTTCTTGCAAAGCGTAGCAGAGATCCTCTTTTGGCATCTTTTTTTGGCACGGAAATATAAAATAATTAAATCTTCATAATATGTGTTCCACTGAGAAACAAATAAAGCGAGTTAAAATGATCCATGCTGATCACCATTACATAATATATCCTGCCTTTTTGATACTAGTGCAAATCTTGAAAAAAACACTCCAAACCTAAGTACGTATATACAAAAGTAAAAATAACACGTGACATTTATTTTCTAAAGCAAAGTCTGAATCGTGGTATATTGAAAAATTATGGCAATGCATACTCCATATTCCTGAGACCCCTATAGATTTTCAAAATTCCTACCTATTTAAAACATACCTTACTGTACCAAATTACTAAAGGAAATCAGTACAAAACGGGTATAAAACTCCTCCTTTGTTTAGAAATTTCCTCTGTAAAGAAGCTGTAGCACAGAAAATAGTTATTTTTTTTTCACTAAAGATGTAAGTACCTAGAAAATAATATTCCTGTTTGCTTACTTTGGATTTATACAAAAAACCCTCAACAACAGCAAAAACCCCATACCTTTGAATCTGGAAGTGTATGTTTATTTTCTTGAAGGAGAAACGTGCAGGGTGGAGGTTGGGAAAGGAAGCAGGCAAGGAGGCAGCTGACTGCACTTTGCTAGCGTGGGTATGAATGGACTTCAGTAACGTGTCTTGGACCTTTTTGGCCTACAAACTGGGGTTTTCTAGGGCGTAATTCCCACAGCCCAGAATTCTTTGGATTATCTATACGTGAACAGGAGAAACACAACCTTGGGCTTGGTACTGGCACTTAGAGGCTTCAGAAAAGTCCATGCAAGGATCTAATGATCTCAACCATCTGAAATGGAGCAGCTCAGTCATCCTTCAGAAAAACTTACCTCTAGCTAAGACAACAACATAATTGAAAGTTAATTAAATCTTCTACGAACATGTGTGTTTGCTCTACATGTTAAAAACAGGAAGAATGGCAGCAATAAATTCTTACTGTTGCCAGGCAAAGCAGCCACCAACATTTCCCCGGTTTAACATTTGGGATTCACTATTACTTGCCTGTCTTTGGTGTTGGGGAGGGAGAAGAGGGAGGATCCCTGCGTAGAAGGGATTAAGTTTAAGGTATGCCACAGCGCAAACAGAAGGGCGTAGCTGCAGACAGACGGACAGACATGATCCAGTTCGCATTGTGCCTGGGTGCGAGCGGCACAGGGAGCGTGTTCCAGCCTGCTTGAGGGCACATCTGTGGCTCTGTACCAGGTCGGAGCATGGCTGAAGGCGCTGTGGCCACACTGCCAGGTCTGCAGCGTGACACTCATCACTGCCCCTTCTGCCTCGAGCAGCAGGGACCCTGCGCAGAGGCACTGGGGCGGGCAGCAGGGCAGGCCCCACGCTCACCTGCTTGCTACAAAGCCACACGAGCACTTGCCTCCAAACAGCAGATCTGTCTCCAAACGCTCGTGCCAGGGCCCTTCTCTTCATGTCTCCCTTTGAGACATGACTCAGCTCTCCTCCGAGCTGAGCAAGAGCGTGAAGGAAAAGGGGCCACGCAGAAAGGAACTGGTGTTACCATCTCTCCTGTCCTCAGCAACAGGCCCATGGCAGGCAAAGCACGCAACTGTTCTCTCCTACAAATGAGTTTTGTACTTAAAAACATTAGAGAATGCCAAGAAGCTAAAGTTCTGTCATTAAAGTATTAATGCAATGATTTGCAGCCAGAAAATTCAAGCAAGTACGAGGAAGACAGCTAAGGGGGAGGGAGGAAGCCTTGTTCTACCTCTAAAATTTGGTATGTTTATGCAGGGAATATTAACAAGCCTAAAAGCTAAAGCCAAAAAGTTGTCATCCACGAGCTGTCCCTTGTAGCACGCTTGTCTCAGAGCTTGTGACCAGATGAACTTAAGCAGTGGTCCCTAAAGGGTACTTGGCACCACTAGCAATGATGGTATTTACATATATGCATATAAAATCTATGCATTTTAAAAACTGGGCTCTGAAAGAGCGAGCAATCCAGAGGAATTTTCATAGTATGTTTAGCAAAGACCAAAAGGTAAATGGATAAAAATTATTTCGCTCTTTTCAACTTCTTATACAGAAGCAAGAGAAACAAACTACCAAAGGGTGAAATCCCTCAAACCTTACTCTGTATCGACATCAGAGGAAAGCTCTCAGATAGACATCATCTCCCAGTCAGCTGCATTTATACAAAGTCCCCATGCAAAAGCTCTTCAGCCAATGGTAGATGCTTCTGGCTTAACATGAGCTCAGAGCCAAATGCGGAGTAACTATTTTTTATTTTATTTTTAATCTGAAGTATGGATATGGCTGAGCATCAGACATGCTGGATAATGAAAACAACTGCCATGCCTCCGGAAAGTTTCTGGCACACCAACCTCACTTCTCAGGGTTTACAAACACCTCCTCCAAACACATTTGTTATGTCTCTTCCTTTCCCAAAGTGCTGCCTCTTGATGACAGATGCTGTACAATATTCCTGGTAACTGAAACAAAGCCTTGTCCAGGGCCTAAACGTGCGCGAGAGGCAGCTGCATTGGCTCTGGAGCCAAGGTGTCCGTGATGGGGATTACTTGCCAGCCACAGCAACACATTTGCTGAAAGGTAACAACACAAATGCTCCTCCAGTGAGGGCAGGAGGGTTTGCATGCTGCTCCTCACGGCCTCCAGGCTCAGCTCTGATGTGGGCTCCTCTCCTGGGACAGGCAATCTGGTCACCTTGCTGCCCCCAGCAACAGCTACCACAACAGGCACCATCTTGTAAAGGCACTCTGATTTAGGAAAGCTGGAATAAATAAACTTTCTTTTGCAGAAAAATGGCTTGTTTTAGGAGACCAACATTTCAGATTAAGACAAACTACTTTGGTGCCAATGAAATTTCCTTCACCATATGGAAAAAAACAGATGAGAAAAGTGGGCCTGGAAATATCCACACATAAAACACAAGACTTGCTGTGACCATCTCCTGCATGGTTCAGGCAATAAAGACCCAGTCTGTATGACCCTGAGAAGGCGCTTTCTGCGCCAGGACAACGTGCTCCGCAGGTGCCTCATATAGGTGGCTGTTTCAGGCCTATGGGTGGCAGCTGGGAGGCTTCTTTCCCCAGCAGCTCACAGGCAAATGCCACTTCCCAGCGTGATGGAGCCACGGTCACCAAGCGAGGGCTTGCGCCAGAGTCTGCTGCTGAAGGAGGCTCTCGAGGAGGAGAGCTCCCCAAAAGGATAAATTAGGAATAAGCACAGACACAAACGTGCAGCTTGCCAAAGGCAGAGTACCAGGAAATACTCCTGAACCCGTTAGGCGCAATCCAACCACATTCCTCTTCCTTCTTCCCAGAATACAAGAACAACACAAGTTCAACACTTTTTAGAAAGAGAATTTCATTCTTTTAGAGGACAAGCAAGGCATTAACTCTCCAAAATGCTGTTGACATAGGACCCTAAAGTTACACCACAAAAGGGTACACTAACCCCAAACGTTATCCTTACCAGAAGGATCCAGCACAGCATTTTTGCCCTTTGGCACTTAACTACAAGGCCAAGCAGCGCCAGCGTTCCCGGAGGGAGCTCCCCAGGGGCAGATGCTCCAGTGGGACGCGGGGTCCAGGCCGTGGCTCCCAGCACAGTGCCTGGTTCCCTGCATGAGCCAGGGTAGCAACTCCTAGGGCTCTGACTGGCAGCCACTGAGTTTTGCTAATTAATGGAAATTGAGCTGTACGGCTTGTGGTTGTATTCCCATGTAGAATACACCAATAGTTTTACTCGCAGACATGTTTTAACCCCAGACCTTGTACTGTCAACAGGCAAAACAATAATATGGATGGCTATGTGGTTTGGATTAATGTTTTTTTTTTTTTTCAAAAAATGTGGGCGTAATTCCTGTAATTTCCTGATGCTGAAAACTAATGCTGCTTATACACAGTTTTTCACTATTTTGCCTGATCTGTACTTATCACCCAAACTCCAACTGTCTACACTCAGAATAGCACCTGTGAGGACTGGCAGGGACTGTGACTTTGGCAGAACCACCAGAAATGCCCACATGCATTTTAGAAACCAGTACAGGCACAGGTCGATCGTACTGCTGCATGGCGCCAGAAACACGTTTAGAGATGGAAAACCGCCTTCTGCAGGGAAATGACAAGTGTGGATATCCCTTCCCTTCCCTTCCCATCCCTACTACAGGGAATTTGAGCAGGTCTTTCTTCATTTTCTAAATATAGGTGAGGTGATTAGATTCTGGTTTATGAACAGGAGCAGTGTGATTCCAGAGTGGAATAGCAAAAATCCAGAGCAAGGCACCAGACCCGTCCGAATCCTGGGTAAGGTCACTGCAATCCATGGAAGGGAGTTGTGAGCCTGAGGATCTACCCTCCAAGAAGAGGCCAGAGCTGCAGCCAAGCAAGTGGGAGCAGCAATTTTTATTATAAGAGGGTAATAAAGTGGAAGCGATTTCCAGATCTTAACCTGTAATGTTACAGTAATGAAAGAGTATTATAAGCAACAAATTGGATGGCTCTAATTGCAACACTATTTCCCTGACTTCCTCTGTAAAGTAAGGTAGAGAAAATAACTTAAATATGGGACTATTGCTTGATTTTATGAAGTTTGCATTTAGTTAAAAAAAAAAAAAAAAAAAGAAAAACCCAACCCCCAGACTAGACTTACAGGTCTAGCAAGTATTACAGCATATTTCTGTAAACTTCCACACTCCTTGTAACTCCATCAAACCTGTAATTTAATAATGCTATATAGTTATTAGCACGAGAGGAGTGTTTCAGTAGGTCTGGATGAGAAAGCTGGCAGCAAAGCAGCACCCAAGGCCCTGGAGCTTGGGCTCCTGACAGGAAAGGCCGCCGCAGAGCAGTCTGCAAACTCCTTGCAGGCCCTGACAGTTGGTTCAATTATTAACAGCACTAACAACCTGTGCACCACGCGACAAATCATTTATGACCGTCTTCTTCCTTGCTCGTTTGGCCTCTTCTCCTTTCCCGCTTGGTCTCTCTGTTCAGCTCAACTCTTTGTTCATTTATTCCTCCTGCTGGGGGTGGGGAAGAAGCAGAGCATTTTCCAATGAGGAGCCAGACAGAATCCTTTTGTTTTTCCCAAATTTATATTTTTTAAATTTGGCATGCTTTCCCTTCTGTACTTATTCAGGTTTTAAAATTCCAATTGGTAAAATGCTCCTTGACAAGACGCTCAAGTCCCTACGCTAGAAATTTAAGATTGCCCTTAATTGATAGATTGTATCATTGAACGGGTCCCTTTATCTGTGCTGGTGACGACGTTTCCTCGGGCTGCAAGGGCTTTAAGAATATATTGGCCTAGCAGAAGCGGCCGTGCAGAAGGATCCGATCTAGACAACTTGCAGAATATCCCCAAGGGCGCAATTCTGCATCAGCTTTTGTTTCACGATCCAATTTTACTTCGCAACTTATTAGCAGGCAAGAAACTGTAATACTTTTTAGTATATTATTAGTTAGTTTAAGTCTCTTTTTTCATTCATTTTCTAAATTACAATGTCATTTTACTTTTTGGAAGAAGAATCAGGAAGTTATACCCACATTTCTAATGTCATTACTAAATGGCCTAACACTACCAGCACATCACAAAATACTGTGGTTGCCATACGAGCTAACAGAACACTCCACTTTCTCTTGGAAAAGCTGCGTTTTCTCCCTCTCCATCTTCACGCTGAGATAAGATGCAAACACAGAGCAAACTGCTCCTTGCTCACCTGAACCTGTCCTCAGCTTTGACAGCCAAAACTGTTTGAAAGACGCCTGTGCACAGCTGTGCCTTCAGTCCACTTTAAAATAATATGGATGCTTACAGCTGCGCAGGGCATGGCGTAATGTAAAAATGCAGATCATGCTGGCTCCACGGCGTTCACATAGCAGCTCTTTTGCCTTTACGTGTCAAATGTGCATTGTGCTGCAACTAATTCTGTACCAGAACATGCCCATACTAGTGACTCGCTGGAAGCTGTGGTAGCATGAGGTGGGCAAAATCCTCTGGACAACACTGAGATACTCCTCTTGAAAAAATAATGTTATTCAGAAAGTATAAGGCTATCATTGCCTAAATAAATTAATGATAGACCTTCCAGCCACGTAAAGTTGTGCACTTTGCTAATGCAACCCTGTTCCACTAGTGACTGGAAAAGATTCATCAGGCTCCTGGAGCTCTCGGTTAGTCCTATACCAGGGAAATGCTAGCAACAGGAACACAATCAAGCCCAGGAAGATCCTCCTCTGCAAAACCGCCTATCACTACACACATATTGGCTGCCTTCACCACTGAGGCTGCGATAATCTCATTTCCCTGCCTAGACAACGGACAACGGTAACACTCTGGAAAACACTCCACATCTGCCTTGTTTTCTCCATGAAGGCGCTCAGGTATCTCAGGATTTCCCCTCGTCTGGCTTGCCCTGCGTTGGGAGGCAGCTCCAGGAATGGCAGCAGCTGCCGAGAGCCCCGACGTCGCCAGCCTGTCATGGAGGGCTCCCTTCTGTGAGTTTGTGTTCCTGTGGGCCATCCCGTGTTCCCATGGGCACAGCAATCCTGTGTTCCCAGGGGCACTGCCAGGGCGGCTCATTCGACAGCTGTGGGATCACCAGCACAGCTGGAAAGAGGGGAAGAGCATGATTCATCAGCTGTACCCACCTTGGAAAAAAAGGGGTGGCAATAGCCACATTACAGCCTCCAAGTCATGCATCAATAACTGCAAACTACAGCTCTGCACGCCTGCACTGTGCACAGCTAGGGCAGGGCGCTCTGAGGATGTTTATTTATGTCGTGTCCCTCACTGCATGTTCTGGCTCCATGGGGTGCAGAGCACCCAGCGCCATGGGTGGAACAACATGTTGGACCAATTCCCAATCCCGGGGCCAAGAAAAGCAAGTGGGCAGTCGTGCCAAGCAGCCTTTGGTCCAGTGACCTGTAACCAGTTCCATCAGCACTGCCCAGTTCCCAAGCTAGGATGAGCATCCATGTGGGCTTTGCAGCTCCGTGAGTAGAAATTACAACCCAAAACTAAACAGGGATGTGAAATGTTAACTGCTCCCATCTATTCATTGAGTTGCCGTCAACCCAATAATAACTCTGCCCTCAAAAACAATAGTCCAAAGCCTGCTAAGATGTCTCTTCCAAGACATTAACATTGCCTTTTTGATCCACCTACTCCAACCTGCTCCAAATTGGGAGTTATCTGGAGGCACCAATATCTCCTTTTCCTGCACGCTGGTAACGGAGAGAAAAGAAAGAAAACGAGAGAGAAAACCTTTGCCCTTGAAAGGACAAGCTGAATAGCCTTAGGTATTCCATAGCTGTCTTCATATAAAAAAAAAAAAAAAAAAAAATTAATTTTGTTACACATTCGCTGTCCTCCCAGGGAGGGGTGACTCCAGCTGTGCACACATCTCAGGGGGGTGCAGATACCATCAAATGAAGTTACCTCCAAAAAGCTGCACACAGATACACATGGATTTCAAATTTTGGAAAACAGTTTCCTTCCACAGAAATTCATAATATTCTGTTCAGACTTTCTAAAGTTTCATCATGGAGAATTCAGCATCAATATGTAAATCACATGTAGGTATTATGATGTCAGGACTGAATCACAGCACATAGTACTTGAAGAAAACCTGCACCAAAAGCCCAAACCAACAGCTTACAGAATACATGGGCGCTGCTTCCCTGCACAGAAAGGCCATTCTACTATAAGCATAAAACATAAAAGCAACATAAAGATTCCTAGTTACAGCTGAAAATGCACTTAAAATACCCTGAATTTCCAATTTAATTTTAAAACACCAGTTTGAAAGATTGCAGAAATTGGTTTCCCACTTTTATCCAAAACAATTACATTTGATTTTAAAATTTTGCATTTAGTACTACTGGAAAAGTTACCTAACACGAGTGATTTTCTGAAGTTAATCCAATTGCCCAGTATAATATTCATATTCCTTCAACAAGAAACATCTTTGCTTCGTTAGATGCTCCCCTGCAAATCTTTCTGAAGTGAAGTCAATCTTACAGCATCCTGCTATATAAACACATCTCCACAGAACCCCTAAATTCTTTCAAATCTATTCTCCCCACTTAAAACAATTATTTATTAACACACTATTCATCAAACACTGAACCGTGTGGAAAATGCATAACCAACTCATTGCTACTTTGCAGATAATTTTATTTCAGCTGATTGAACAAATCTCTCTTTCGTGGCTTTGGCAGAGCTGTATCAGGATATTTATTTACCAGAATGTATGCAGCTGTTGTAGCTTAGGAGAAAAAAAAAAAAAAAAAACAGAGCTTTAAGAATTTTATGACAGATTCTTTTTAAACCACTGAATATAAAAAAAGAAAAAAATAGAAAAGGTTTATTTATTACAATACAAAGATATTCCTTGGTAACCACCACAAATATTACCATTATTAAAAATCTAACAGATACTAGCAGCAGTTGGAATTTAGGTTGTCCAATAGAAATTACATTTGGAAATCAAGCTTAGCTTATTGTTAGAAATCCCTTTGACTGTTAAATTAACATTGCTTTTCCCCATCCCCAACATTCTTCTCTGAACTATTTAAAACCACCTCACTATACAAGGCCCAATTTCATTTTCAAAGTCCATGAAAATAATCCCTCATTATTACTATTATTCCATATTACAGTAATTCCAAGACTCCAGTCAAGACTGACAAATACACAGAAAGACTCTGTCCAGAAGATTCACAGATAGGTTTTGTCAGCTAGTGAGTACAAGGGAATGAGAAAATAATTCTTAAAATGCAGACTGCTTAAAGCATATAAAACCAACACCTTTAAGCTTCCTTCAAAATTTCTGCTCCTATTTCTGTTGAAACACCCAAAACCTCAATATACACAGAAACTGATGTTATTCAAAAGATGCCTATGTCCTCACTAACATATGATGAATTTACTTCCTATAGCTTAAGCCATATTTTTAACCACAGGCAATGCTGTGCATACTAAGCCCCCTATCCGTCCATATTCAACAGAATCATATTTGTCCTTTTATATACAAGCACAGAAATATTAATTTGAAAAGGAAGATGCTACTATTTCCAAATAATTTCCCCATTTTTATTAATTGCAAAACATATGCTTCTATTTTGGATGATTAAATTCATAGTCTCCAAGCTCTGAAGATAAGAGTTAAAAAATAGAAAGTTAAATTCTCCATCAGAATCCCCTTGCTCAAGAGTAAAGCTAACAAATGCTAAAATTTTTGGCAACGCATCTGCATTGCTGAATCATTAGGTAGTCAAACTGTTTTTTCATTTTGCTTGTATGAGGTTGGATTACAATAATCCGTATAAACTAGTGATTTCTCCTTGCTAGGAATTCTGTGTTTACTTCTGGTCATCTGATGTCAGAAGGATGCATAAAAAAAGTAGGGAGGTTCAGAAATAAATAACAAAAATGGCTTGAATGTACAGTAGTGGATTAGAACTGTTTACTTAAGAGACAAAGAAGGAAGAATATAGTCAAAATAAACAAAATAATGGATAGTCAGAGAAAGTATGCCAAGCATTTCAGTTATCCTTTTCAGAATATAATAATGTGATGTTTCTCCTAATGAAAACCTAAACATTTAGGTCTTTGTGCAAGAGAACTGTTTATGCTATGGGAACGCCAGGATTTTCTAATGCTTTTGTGCAAACAATGTGGAATTTGCAGCCAGGGGACTGAGCTGCACTAGGACGCGGCAGAAAAAGCTGACTTCAAATCAGGGATTTAGTTGCCTAGAGACTTGTGCATATCTAAACATCTAGGCCAAAGTCCTCAAAGATATTTAAGCATTTTGTTTCCACTAATATTAGTAAATGTTTGAAATCAATGGGGTTGGGGTCCAAATATGTGTGGTGACCTAGACTGTAAAAGCTTTCAGCTGCTCCAAGTCTAGGCAGTAACAGTGAAAATACTATGGATTGACTTATATGCCTATGGATTTACTTGTAGACCTAATTTTGACTTGTGATCAAAACGATCCTGTGACTACCGTACTTAAAGATTGCTTTCAAGCAGCACTTCCTAGCTTGGCACAGTGACAAATATATGTGTCAGATGCTGCAGGTTTGTGTCTTCTTGGGTCCCTGTCCCTCCTCCTCACTGCCCATTACCAAATCCCTGTCTCTCCGTCATACTGTAAGGCACCATAAGGCCCTTGCAAAAGTTTTCTGGGCAATGGAAATTATAACCACATTTTTCTTACAGAGCAGAACACCGTCTTCCTATATGATAAATGCACTCAACATCAAAACCAGTTAGAAGCAGGGAAACTTGTCCACAAGTAGAACCTTGCAACTCTAAGAAACCACCTCCTGTGCTGACACAGGCTTTGCCACTGTGTGGTTGCTCAAAAGTAAAAATATTTTTATGGAGTGATGCATCAAGTACCCTCAGAAACTTTAATTTTATCTGCATGGCACTCCATACTCAACGTACTACCAGGAAGAAGAAAAACATCATCAAGCTGAATATTTGGCGTTGCTTTTTAGATCAACTAATGATGAACAAGTTCTTACATAGTTCTGCTAGGGAGAAGTAAAGTGTCCAGATACATTAAAAAAAAAAAAAAAAAAGTATCATACTGGATTGGATTAATACAGAGCCTAAAAAATATTTATTATTTGCAGATTTTTTGTTGAATGTGAGAATTCATACAACCTAGCCCTACCACACCGCTTGCCCGTGCTGGTCTCTGCTGTGCACAGTGACAGGCTGCTACCTGGCTCCTACAGCGAGTCATTAAAAAGGAGCCCCTCTTCCATGTGAAATAACTTTCTTTCAATATCCTGCTAATTGGAGGCACTTTAAGGTATCTTCCTTATAGGGCCTAAGTATGGCAAAGGAGGAGTAGATATACACTCACCACCATTAAGGAAGACATTTTTATATGACATAGGAATTTTGTCTACTTCTACCAAAACAAGCACTTTTTAAAAAAATTATTTTTCTTTTCAACTCAAATCATTCCAAAATACATACCATAAAAAGAGAAATCTAATGAGCACGCATTACCTGCAATAATTAACAAAAGCTTGCTATTAGCATTTCTAATACTGTTGCTTTAAAAGAAGTAACATTAAAAATAATACATATCCAACAGTTTCACTAAGGGCTAAACAAGTTTAGAATTGTTTTATCAGACTCATAGCTTGTTCTAAGTCTTTAAAAAAGTCACTTATAATTCCTATATCAATATTTAGAGACAGCCAAATAATTTTCTGATTTCCAGTATTAATAAAGTTTCTAAAAATTAAAATTTCTAGAAAGACAATATGTATTGCTCTGATAATTATTAAAGAAAAAACAAGGTAGATCCTACACACAAAAATGCATTTACTGGAATAAAAACATTTATAAATCAATCCCTTATACAAAAAAAATCTGAAAATCATGATCTTTTAGTTTGCTGTTTACTTTAGTCCCAGGGATATATGCTCATTAAGTCCTACTTCCCCCTGTGTCTGCAGATCCCTAGTAGAACTCTTACATCAGATAATGATTTATGAGTGGCAAAAAATGATTATGACTGATTCATAACTGTGAAGTTTTAAAAAAAATGAGCATGAGAAAGAAGAGTAAAGACTGCAAATACGGGAAGAAAACTAAATATTTAAGGTGATGCAGTAGGAATACACACACCAGCTGGTGAGTAAGTTGCCTAAATACTGGCTTTGGGGATTATAACATGGTTAAACCTCTTTATTTCCCAATGCCTTCATGAAGTTAGGACTCATGAAAAATTTAGGTTTAGGGCTTGATCCAGCACCCATTATTAATAAATATTTTATCACTGACATCAGCGAAAGCAGAGTAGATTCTTTATGTTTTTCCTTAGGATAAATATCTCATATATGGATTTTTTTAATCAGAAAAATACCACGTTAAACATATATAGTATTTCATTGAATTAAAAAAAAAAAATCATCTTACACAGTAAGATTTTTATATCCAAATTACATACGCAAAAAAAGTTTATTTATCAAACTATAATACTTAGGCCAAAATGTGATGTAAAGCAGCAAGGACAATGAAAATGCAAGTGCCACAACCACAATGTTACACATGTACTCCAACTTTCAGAAAAAAAAAAAAAAAAAACACAACACCACCAACACTACTACAGCGAACTCCACAGCTTTATAGCTGGTACATCCTGCACAGATGGACAAGTAATTTTTAGAAATGAATCACACTGCAAATGATTTTACTAATTTTAAAACAGAGGTGAGGAACCAATAGCCTACAGGGCAGCTATGGCTTGGTGCTTCGTTTCAGATGGCCTACAGACACATATGTGCTTTCTTCCTTAATAACATCAAAGCACCCTTCAATGAAAATCACTCATGTTTTAAAATGCTGCTATTCTTAAATGCATAATCCCTATATCCAAACAGCATCTTAAAGTTTAACACATTAAATGAAGTCTTACACTAAGAGTTCACATTTTAAAAAAATAGAATTATTGCTCATTAAGTAGAAGTATAAGACAATTTTTCTGTCCTGAAATGGCTGGACTTTACAACCTTTACATTTAAACTACCTAACTTGAGAAAAGTCTAGGATACTTTAAATTTCGATCCCAGCTTATGCAATGACTACGTATGAGTATTTTGACAATACAGACCATATTCCACAATTCTTATTTAGGCCAGAACTTCTACTGAAATCAGTGAATGTTTTGATTTGGAAAGAAACAGTCCCAAATATAATTTCAGTCTTTCATAGACTTTTTTTTTTTTTTTTTTTTTTTCCAAAGTGCAGAGCATTTCTGAATCTGAAAATATATGCAGGGTTCTAAATATGAAGTGAAAAGAAGAACAAGCAAAAAAGTTCAACAGAATATACTGAGAAAGAAATAAAGAAAGGAATCAGACTACCCCTCTTTTTTCATCATTTCTGGCAATTATTTGCCGCTGCTACGAACATATTGATATTTAGTAAACTGAAGGCTGCAGCTTTAATTGAAGTTTGAATGTTATAAACAGTTGGCTGTCTGGCTCTGGCCTGCACTCTAATACCAGCAGCAGAACAGAGATGAGAAGCATAAACAAAGCTTTTAACTAGATTACAGCTTCTAAAATGGCCAAGGAACTCTTCAGCAAAAACTCCTGTGTGACAAAATGTTCAAGAGGGAAAAAGATTTTGAGGTAGTATCCTAGAAAACCCTAACCTTTACTGTGAGTTTTACAAGGAAAAGTCTTTGTTTTAAGTTTTCAAATGGAGCTAGCCTTAGGAAACATGGTCTTATGCTGATTTTATATATAACAACATTTCAAAACAATATTTCCAAAACTGAAGAGTCTCTTCCAAAGTATTTTCCCCTCTTCAGACTCCAAAATATACTGAAAAAAGTTGTGGAACTCTGAAATACCAGCAGACCTAATAATAATAATAATGTCACATTTCAGACAGGCTACGCTCAAAGTGTAACTAAGATACCTTACATCACCACTCTACAGAATTGTCTACCACTTAAATTTGATCCTGCAAATACCATGTTTTACAGTGAGCTTCTTCCTCAGAGATAACAAGAGGAAACCTCCCCCATCCCAGATCTATGAAATATTAATGATCTTGTCTCAAAAAAAAACAGAAAAAAAATAAACCAAACAGCTATCAGAATTGCTGGCAACTTTGTATCTTTAGCCAGTGATGTCATTTGTTCACTTTCACAGCAGGTTTTTTTCATAATATGGAATATTCAAAAATCCTTTCTCTTTTAGGTTTATGGAGTACATTCTGATCTAGCAAAAACTTTGTGAACTGGTCTTCTGCATATATATATATATATATATATATATGTATAAAAAATATGTAGAATAAATAAGATATCCCTCATCAAGTCAATAGCATGCTTACATACAAAAATTAAGTGCACACATAAATCTTCAAACTATCAGAGCCTTAAAAGTATAAAAATAACTTAAAAGTAGATTAGCTTCAATCAAAATATAAAACTAGGGTCTGTTGTTTGTCATTGCAGCCTCAGCCCTACAAACACACATGAAATTTGTACCAATTCTAGCAGAAATAGACCTATGTGTTATCTGTCTAGATCTACATAGATCTACTGGTAATACAGATAGATATTTCTACAGAAATACCAGCGTAGATCTACACATACCTCCATAGATTCATATACGCATGCACATCCTACATGTGTGTGTGCATGCCAGTCTATATATACATATTAATGTCTCCAAATTAGGTATACAGGTAACAACAACTTGAAGAATGAAGACAAAGCCCATGTTTTGCACATTTTCATTAAAAAATAGATTGGTTTGTCACAACAGACAATTTAAAAAACGTGTTGGCAATGCTCTACTAGGGCTTAAAAATAAAGACTTTAAAATTGGCAAAGTGGAATTTAAATGTTTTTGAAAGATCAGGTAGTATGAATGGAAAAGTTCAGCTCTTCCTACCTAATGATGTATAGGTCTGCCTTTTATTTGCCTGACCTGTTCTACTTTACTCCTAAATTCCAAGGTATTTGTTTCCTTTGGCAGCAGGGAATGGCAACATTATTGCAAGTCTCTCTCTAACTAAATGTTGGAAATATCACCATTTGATCCAGCAGGATTTGTTGTGCAAACAACTGACAACTGTTCTGGTTCCCCCACTTGGGAATTTCTCCGAGCAAGGCCACACTACTGATGTTGCAACCCAAAGGTCTTAAAATTTAAGATGTTATTTACATCTTAAGTAAATAAATGTATCTACTTAATGACTCTTCCTTCAATAAGTCACCAAAATAATTTTGGATTTAATGTCATTGAACATAAACCAATCTCAAATTCTGAGAGTAACGATCTCGAAAAATCCTGGGCTTCACCTTCAACTTACTTAGAAATAATGTGACTAACATTGCTTCATTAGGTTTTAGTTATCAGACACGGTGATAAAATAAACTATTGTCAGTTTTTTATTTTAAAATATTTTCATTTAAAAAAATGAGTAGAAAATAAAACAAAATTAAAACAGTACAGCAAAGAAGTTGAAAAAGAGAGTAATGGCTGAAATCCTTTATTCTTTCGCTGACAGAGGAAGTTATTGGAAGCCTCAAGAAGAATTTTCAGCCACTTCAGCGCTTCCATTTTTAAAGTAAATGCAATGCTCAAGAAACAGGATTTGGGGAGAATCAAAGCGACAAATGGCTCCTCTGGCCATTTACCATGGCCTTTACCATGATTCCCAGCTCCAGCTCAATGTATCAAACCCCAAAGATGCATGGGGCTCTTGAAGCCGCCTTCCGCACTATGTCCCTCGGTCACTGCCATGGAAAGGACAGGAGGGAGCAGTGAGTTTTGCGCTGGGGACACCTGTCAAGCCAAAGATAAGCTGAGATGACCAACCCATTTCACAAAGGTCTATGAATAGCCACCTCCTGCTAATGACTGATTCCTGCTGCCATGTGCTGGCTCAAATCAGCAACGCGGAGGTAAGAGATTCCAAACACAAACTCTGGAGCCTCCCAGGCTCTTTGATTCTAACTTTGGAGTACTATTTAAAATTACATTTCTTGTATACATACACACAGCGTGCATATATATATATATATATATATACACACACACACACACACACACACAATGTGCATTTGTCTATGCAGCTAATCATATAAATATGCACACATGCCTTTATATTCTAAAGATCTTAAAAAATTTATACTGATTTAAACATTATGGTAAGTCAGATCTGCTTTCCAGGCAATTCATCAGAAAATAGGAATCCTTATAAATAAAGATTCAGGTTTTAGAAGGGGAGAAGAGTCAGCACTCCTAAATCTCATTAAAATATTAACATCCAACCTGGCTTCACACACACACATAAATATATGTATATATATGTGTGTGTGTTTATATGTAGTTTTCAGGGAGGTTAAATTCTTACCCATCTTGAATATTATTCCAAGATTTTACTTCCTGTTCTACTAATTAACAGATGCCTAGGTTCTTTTGCAAGCACATTTGAAACTATTTGAGCAGTAGTATTCTACCTAACATTTCCCAAAATATTTACACAGAAAAGCCAATGAAAGTCTGCAAGTCTAAGCATCCATATCACTTCTGAAGAGAATAACCAGGTCCTTAATGACATAGGAACATTCAAAAATGCATCCCTTATTTTGTTCTTACTGAAACCAATGAGTGTTTTGATGTTCCCTTCCACTGGGACAAGGCAGAAACCAAGACCTTAAAAAAAAAAAAAAAAAAAAAAAAAAAAAGGCAAGACAAAAAAAACAATAGAACAAACCTCAAAATAAGGAAGGAAAAAAAGAAAAGGGCATTTTTCAAAGGTATTAATACTTTTTTGAAAAGGAAGCCTAGGTGCTTTCAAAGTTTGTGTCTTGGGCCATTTATAGGCAAGCTGCTTCTACTGGAAGCTGCTTTGTGCGTGTGGTCTCCTAAGCACACAGAGGCAGTGGCTCCAGGGGGGCTCCATCTCAGTGACACCCACGCGAATCTCTTGCTGACCACTCCGGAACGGGCAACGCAGGGGTTACAGCTCTAGTCAGGTTACTGATCTCCAGGCCTCCTCATAAAAGTTATCACCAGGAATAACAGGAGGAAAATCTACTAGTAAACTGAATTGAATATATGCAGATGAAAACAAGCATTCAGTTTCTGCAACCTGTTACTTATGCCAACATCTCCATTGCTTTTTAAAACCAAAACAACAAAAAAAATGGAAAGACGATCCCTCCACATCCAAAAAGATAAGGGTTGCAACCAAGGAAAAGTTAGATCATTTAGAGGATGGTGCGTATAACAACATTCCCTTTAAACATTCGCTCACTTAGACCTGATACAAACTATCACGTTCATCTACAACGAGTAGTAAACTCCAAAGACTGATAATTTAAAGATAAGTCTAAACACAGCCTGAGCAACATCGATGCATGCAGCACAGTCTATATTTTGATGTGGTAGATACCTTGTAAATTCAACACGTTCTCTCTGCTCTAGAGTCTGGAAAGCCACTAATCTGCAACACTTGAAAAAATATTAATTTTGGTTTGAAAAATAAAAATTGAAAAATATGAAATTATTTACCTAAAAAGTAATTAGCAATTTTAATTCCCACTCATAATAGCAGCATAAAGACCTTAAAAAAAAAAAAAAAAAAAAAACACTCAGTAGTGACCTTTAGTTACAGCTGTTGCTAGCTGTTGCTAACTAACAGTTTTCCTTAATGCAAGTTGATAGATCCAATTCGTTCAGTTCTGGGAAGGTTGTTGTGACAGCAGCCAGAGGCCCCACATTAGCCTAAGACCTCTTGGTACGAGGCACTGCGGACATGCAGGGATGCCCCCGGCACAACCCTGACAATGTCCCCGCTCAGGCTCCAGCCCTATAAGTGGCTCCTTAGGAGGAACCCTCCATTCCAGGCCCTTAAATCAGTGACCATCTCTCCAGCACAGCCAGAGGCCCATGGGATTAAGGTTCTATTAGTACTTTTTCCTCTGCAGTTTTAAATGAGAGCAGACCCTGACGTATCCTATTGCATTTTAGAATTTTGTTGGCCTGTTTTATCCAGATTAAATCAAACCTTGTCTATTTTTAACATTACCACATCAGGAAATTAAAGTGTTAATCTCTGTAATAAATAATCTATGGCATCAGCTGTAGTCCATGAAAGTTGCAGGCAGATCTGAACTACGTGCATGTTGGGAGGGTAATCCTGAAGGTGCTGCGAGTTCCCATGCACAGATATCAGCCCTTAGGATAAAAAATTATTGTTATGGAGGAGTGGTGGTGGGGGAAAAGTGTCACTTATTTCCGTATTTACTACTGCTATCCACTTCTTGCTTGTAGCAAACCAGATAAAGGAGAAGCTGTATGTAAAGAACATAACGTGCTTTTGTGGGTCTACCTGCCAATTCTGAGGAGAAACATGACTTTACCAAAGATTTGCACGCAATTAAAAACTGTCATCTTGTTTTCGCAAGCAGGTAGAAAACTATGTGCAAAACTATTAGAAAGATCAGTACTTAGGGCCATTAGCCCCAGCTCTCCTTCACGATGTTGCAGCACCAGCCTAGATGTGTTTCGCTCACATTCCTGCTGCCCAGCGAGTCCCTGAAATCCCCCCGGAACAGCCGCTTCGGACCACACGTTTTTGCGGGTGAATTGCAAGCACCTGGGTGTTTACCGGGGGACCCCTTGCGGCTCCCTCCGCCGCGGGAGCCGGGGCAGCGGCGCGTGCCCCAGGGGCCGCCCTTCGCCCGCGAGACCCACGCGCGGGGCCTACTCCGCGCGCCCTGCACAGACTCGCAGAAAACCACGGGAAAAAGGGCAAAGCCCCGGGCATCAACGCCCCGCGGCCGCGGGCGGCTCCTGCTCGGGCCGGCCCTGCCGCGCGGGCTCCGGCCGCCGGATGGGGGGGTTCTCGGCCTTTTCGCCTCTGTTTTCCCCCGGGGACGGGCAGGCCGCGGCCGCGCGCAGAGGAGGCCGCGCCGGGCGCCGCGGCGGCGGGGGGGGGCGCGGGGGAGGGTGGGATT
>VWPW01008057.1:1825182-1896116 GCA_013389825.1 Crypturellus undulatus | reverse complement strand
CCGCCGCGCGCGCACGCACGCACCCGGAAGGCGGCGGAGGTTGGGCGGAAGTGAGGCTGGGCAGGGTGGTCACGTGAGGGGTGCTGCCCGCCCGCCCGCGCGGGGCGTGCTGGGAGCGCGCGGCCGTTGGCGGCGCCTGAGGCGGAGAGGGCGGCGCGGCCGCGTGGAGCAGCTTCCCGTGTCGCCCGTCTCTCTTGGTGCTCTCTCCGCGCCCGGGTAGGTGGAGGCCGCCCCGGGAAAGCTGCCCGCGCTCCAGAGTGCGGGTTTGCGGGGGGCCGCTTGGCCGTCGGCGAGGGCGGGGCGGGTGGCTGTGAGCTCCCTCCCTCCGCGACTCGGGTTGCTTTTGGCTTTAAATCCTGCTCCTTTGGGTAAAACGAGGGTCGTCGCTTGGTCGTTGCGATCCTTCCGTGTAACTTTCTGAAACGTGTTTTTTTTTTTATTTATTTTTTTTCTTCTGGTTAGTGGAGAGGTGAACATGATGTTCCGTTTGCCTTGCTCTTCTTTTTTTTTTTTTTTTTTAATTTTACTTATTTATTATTTAACTTATTTATTTATTTAAATATTGGTTTGAATAACCTTGTTGCGGTTCTGCCACTGCAGCCTTTTGTTTGCAGACTTGGTGCTTCTGCATGCTTGCCCCTGGGGAGACTTTATTTATATGGCCTTATGCAGGTGCAGCTGCCGCACCAGGTACCTGAATGGGTAGTCCTGGCTTAGGCTGCTTAGGTGGTCCTGCAATAAAAGGAGGAAAAGGGGCAGCAGAGGAAACTAATTGGGTGTGATAGTGTTAAAACAAGCTCAAAATACAGCAGGGCGATGGGCTTTAGTATTAATAAAATTAAGGTGAAAAGCTTTCAATTCTGATATGCAAGACCACATTTCTGTTCCCCTATGGAAGGCTGCAAAAGAAGCAAGAAGATTCTGCTGCTTTGCAGAGTGGGAGAACGAGAGAACCCAGTCTAAGGGTAGCTCCTATTTCTCTCTCAGGGGCTCCTTGCCCTGCTGAGTGCCATCACTGGTATTTTTGTAAAAATTTCTTGACTTCTTGGGGGTAGGGGAAACCTTAATAACTAGCAATTTTCCTGAAAACATGTATATTTAAGGATACCCTTTTTAAGTTTACTTTTTAATGTTACACCTTAAAATGCCTTGCGGTGAATGGCATCCTTTTGGATGTTTTTTCAAAAGCAGATTGGTTCTGTGTGCAGTGAACAGCTGACTGCTTCTTAACCTCATGGGCATTTTCAAGTTGTGCTGACATCTCTCCTAAATCAGCCCTATGTTTAAAGGATTTTGCCTTTTTTTTTTTTTTTAATTTNTATTTTTTCTTTTTTTTTTTTTTTTTAATTTAAAATTTAAAAAAAAAAAAAAAAAAAAAAACTTTCACTAAGACCAGAGATGAGAGAAGTTATGAGAGGGATTCATCACTTTCTAGCAATGAAATGGCCTTCTATCGAACATTTTTTTTATACTCTACCCTCTTTAGTGATGGCTTTAGTTAATTATCTTTGTGAAGCACTTGAAAGATTGTCATCATATTCCAGCTGGCCTTAATAATTGTTTTTCCTGTGTGTCTTCATTGCAGACAAGAAGAGCATGGTTTAAGGAATTGAACATGTCTAAGATACTTGGTCCAATTTTGTAGAAAATGTGTATGGTTGTGCTGGCTGCTAGGATTTTTTTGACCATCATTTACTAAAGTTTTGGAGCTCATGTTCTGTTTTGTGTGTTAAGCTTTTTCTGCTCAGGTGGTTTGTTGTGGTGAGATATTTTCCAC
This sequence comes from Crypturellus undulatus, assembly GCA_013389825.1. NCBI lineage: Eukaryota > Metazoa > Chordata > Aves > Tinamiformes > Tinamidae > Crypturellus > Crypturellus undulatus. Next base: position 1,894,339 of record VWPW01008057.1, on the reverse strand, counting down.
CTTATTATTTATTTATTTATTTTTAGGCAATTGAAGTGTTTCAGGTTATGTTAGGTTTTGTTTTGGAGAGTTTAGTTCAAGACATTTAAGTGTACCAAGGTAATGTCTTGGTTGCAAAAATTACTGAACGACTTTTTTNTTTTTTTTTTTTTTTTTTGCTCTGAGTATTCTATACTTACAAAAATCAGAGCTTACCTGTAGTATGCTTTGCAATTGCTTAAACTTTTATTGGTAGCAGAAGAAAAGATTCTTTTATAGTAGTGATGCAGAAGTGAGTACATCTTAACTATAGGCTGCCGATTGATGTTTATAAGAAATAGTGCTTAAACAGGGCTTCCTGGATTTCTCCCGTTTATTTACAGAGAAACTTCAGAATTGGATCAGTTCCCTTCTTCCATTGCATCAAGGCACAAGTGCTTTCTGTTGTCACAAACTTATTCAAATTTATTCATTAAACTTCACCCCCCCAGAACTCATGCAGTTGAGATTAACAGTGATTAGAAGAAAAATAAGAAAAAATAACACCTGCAGTTTCAAGTTGAATGTGATCCACTTAATTATCCTAAAAAATCTGCATAACTACTGTGTATTGAGAGGATCAATTTAGACTTGAGAGTTTTCCATGTGCCTTTTTTTGGCCAAGATTCTTAGGGTAGAAGGACTGCAGAAAGCTTCAAAATAGCCCATGTTGAGTCACACACACATTTGTTCATTCTCTCTCTCTGTGTTTCTTGGGGCACTGTGGTTATCCCTTTCCCTTCACACTCCCCAACATAATTACATTAATATGATTGTCCTCTATAAACGTGAAATGTGCCCATATAAATATGGGCAGCCATTTTTTACTGTAAAAAAGTAGCAGCTACTGTCCAAAGAGTTGGAACATGCTATAGAATGAAGTGTGACTTTGTAAGCTTGGGCTTACACATTGGGCTGGTTCCGTGCAAGTTCAGTTTGTGTGTAACCTGTCTTAGTAGTCCTTGGCATGTCACTCAGACACCATATCTTAAGTAAGTGCTGTCTAGAAAAACTTGGAAGTCTTTTTATTCTGATAACAGTTGCATTAGGCACTTTGTTTTGTTTGCATTGCATTGGTGATACATTAACAAAGCAAATGGAGTCAGAAGCTGTCCATAAATATGCATTTCATCTCAGAAATGATATACATTTGGTGATTGTATTTCAGAAGTAGCAAGTAAACTAATACATCTTTGCCAGTCAGAAAGAAGTCATTAAAACTTAAGTTCTTTCAAGTTGGCAACTGTCATGTTACCCATGTTAAATTTAGTCTACTACAATTTCAAGTATAATTTCTGACTAAAGTTACTTCTACAAAGTAACTTGGTGTAACTGTTTTATGTTTTTCTCCTTATTTAAGGTGAAAATTCCTACAATGAGTAAACGTAAATTGAAGGAGAGCAGCAGTGCAAATGGAGAATGCATTTCACAGGTTAGTAATATTTTCATTGCCTGGTTTGACTTGAGTTATGAAACTTCTCCATTCTCTGTCATCCTTGTAATCCTGCGTGTTTTCAAGAGACCAATAAAAAGGCACACTGAGATACTTAATAAAATTGCTAGAGATAAGTGTTTTTTGGATCTATGTTCTGGCTTAATTTCAGCTTCTCACCTGGTGCTTAACTGTTTCAATAATTATCTAGTTTTTGCAGTGTTTTAAGAAAAAATTCTGAAGGACAGTCTTGCAGTTTGGCAGTCGTGTAGCAGTAGATTACAACTTGTACGTAAATGTTTTTTGTTGTTGTTTTAGTAACACAAGAAGTGGAATGAGTTTGCTTATGTAGCACATATTTGGCCTTTCTCAGATTTGGCACTAATATCACTGTCTGATCAGATCCTTTATTTTCCAGTATGCAGTGTGAATCAGAACCCAGATAGCTTTTGCCTTTTTAAAAGGAATAACCCAGGCCAGGTGGGACAGCAGCTAATGAAGCAGATTTCAACCTTATAAAGCTTATTTGTTTGATATCTCAAATAGGCTACCTAGGAACTGTGATGCATCTTGTAGTGAGTTACCTCTGGTGTGCTGCTGTGATTCTCTTATGTTTTAATCTTGTGTTTCTCTGTCTCTGAAGTGCTTTTATGGGTGGATTTATTTATTTTTTTTTTTTTTTGCTTCTGGGTGGGCAGTAGTGACTGTTCAGACTTTTATTTTATTATTTTTTTAATTTTTTTACAAGAGTTAGTCTGGAAATTAAATAAATAGTACTTTAGAAAAAGGGGACTGTGAAAAATCAGACAAGCACAGGTGGTGTATTAAAAAAATCCTCTCATAGTGAAATTGTTACCAAAATAGATTTTTAATCTTCTTCTATCCATTATTTAGACTTGCTGAAGAATATGTGGTAGAGATTTTGGGGGGAATATATGTGTTTATTTTAAAACTAACCCCCCAGAAATTATAGTGTTAATTCTGCTGTCAATTTTAAATTAGCTAACATCAGAAGTGACACTTTCAAGGTACTAAAAACTTACTAGTGATGCACCCCATGACAGGAGTGGTTAATGCTAACCAGCTAAAAATGACAAAAAGAAATAACTACTAAAGGTCAGTAAAACTAGGGATGTTAATGTGTGTGTTTTTTAAAGGAAGATTATTTAATTAGGTTTGCAATTTAATCTCTGCAATTCTGTGCTGTGACACCAAGCATTTAAATTGGCACACCAATTGTTACAAAAAGATGGAGTTTTCAAGTATAGATAATATGAGGGGCAGGGTTTAGTGGTAAAGTCCTGTAAATTATTAAAAATTGGGATTGTCCAATTTGTGTGCTTTTGGCCAAGTGGTAGGAAAGGTAAGTTCTGCTGCTAAAGTTTTGCCATTTTGGAATGCATAGAGATTACAGTTTTAAGAAATAACAATTCTTAAAGTGAAAAACAGTAAGTCAGTGCAAAATAGATCTCATATATCCAAAGCTGCAATTAAAATACTGCATTCTATATGCAAGACTTGAACAAAAAAAAAATTTCAGTGTCTTTGTACAACTTAATTCTGTCCTTTGTAAGGACAGAATATATAAGCAATATATTAGCTTTGGTTTCATACTAACATCTCTCCTGTTACTTATCCGCTTCCCCCTGCCCCACAGCTTAGTCTCTTCCCAAACTGTGTGTCTGAACTGAGTCTTCAAAGACACTGGAAAAAATGTTGAAAAAGGATAGGACATTTTTCTGATGTCTAAACGTTGTGGTCTGCAAATTGTGTATGGCTGATGTAAGAAGCTTATCCAGGGAAGATTTTTGGGGATAACTAAGTGGGTCATTTTTCTTATTTAGGTTTGCTAATAAATGCTAATATCGTTAAGATAATAAATATATTACCAGCTTTTCAGTATCAATTATCAGTAATCATTATCAATTATTATCAGTAAGACATCTTACTGATGATTACAATTAGTTAGAATGTTGAATAACACCCCTTCAAGGGTGAAGGAAAGAAACTGCGATAGAAGGGACCTTAGACATACATCACTCTCACTGAATTTTGTTTGCTGCTGCTGTCTGTCAAATATGGTGCTTACTGCAATTACTGCACAAGGTCTTGAAAGTGACAGTTAATGTTTATTGGAACCTCACTCTACAAACATTGTTTCCATTATTTTGCCTATAGTTATTACATTACTGTTACATTCTAATGTTTGAAGCACCAACTTTTTTTTTTTTTTTGAATTTTGTTCTATATCAATAGGTACAAAGAATTTTACGTGAACGATTCTGTCATCACCATACTACTGGAAAACTGTTTGGGATTGAACACCAATACAAGTGAGCAAACAGATTCATACACTTTTTTACTTTGACCTCAATAGAAAAACAATCCAGTAAAATTCAGATTTTTTTTTTGCTACTTCTATTTCTCAAAATCACACACAAGTTTAAATGACTTGAAATGCAGTGCTGCTATAACAGTTGTCTCAAACTTTAATAGGTTTTATTCTGTGTAGCGTGACTGAGTATTGTTAGTTGCTGTATTCTAAATACATAATTCTTGAAATATTTTTTGTAGCTTAGAAGATAACCTCCAGTGCATGTTCCCCGTCTATGTTTAATGAGCTATTCAAGCAAAAAGTTAAATTATCCTGTTGTGCATGTTTATTCTCACTTCACATTTTCCACTGTTTGGCTCTGTTAGAAGTATATTTGAAACTCTGGATGCCAAGATCACTTTTCCTCAAGTAGTCTGATAGACTCACATTAAAAATAAAACTACTTCTTGGAGTCCAGATGTGAAGATTAAAAAGTTAGGTAGATGAGCCTTATTTTAAATCTTAATGTCTCAGTGACTGGGTAGTGGCAATAAACCATCTTAATACTAATACTTTACAGCCGTAGGGAAGAATTCTAAAAGTAACCAATGTGTCTCCAAAGAACTTGAAACACATTGATTAATATTTATAGTAGGGATAATTTTTTGTTTTAGTTGAATCACTTTGTGTGAACATTAGTTTCCCTCAAAGGAAGGAAAAAAAGTATTTTCATTACTTTTTTAAACTATCTTTCTTATGTCTTTCATGCAGATCTCATGTAGACATGTTTAGTGTAGTTTTGAGAAAGTGTATTTCTGTGATGTTCATATGTTAAAAAACAAGCCAGTGTTGATGAAGTATTGGAGAAATGACACGATGAACTTCCCAACTCTTAGGTTTTATTTCCTGAGATTTATCAGGACTCTTCACTGTGGTTAGCTTGCAAATGGTAAGCAGCAGTAAGCAAAAATGCATTTGCTGTAGCCGTTCCATAATCACTTTATCACTGCTTATAAGTGCTCGTGATGCATTATGTGAATGTGATGTATTGTCGCCAAAAGTTTATTAATTGTATGCATTTGTAAATGTGTAAACTGGAAATGTCTGTATTTTTTTTATAAATATTTTGAATGTGTTATGTGATTTGATTTTTATGAAGGACATTTAAAGACATTATTTCCCTCCTTTAGGCAGGCAGAAAATACATATTTGAAAGAAGTTGAATATTGCTGTTAGCATTAACAAGTTTTGAATATATATATTTAGCATAAAGTTGGTTCTATCAAGATTGTCAAAATGCATGCATTTTACTAAAACACTAATATCATATTGGTATATTGATGTCCAGGTTTTGGCAGTATCATAGAGGGCAGTCTTAGGTGGTAATTTTTTTGTTTGGTTTAAGTTTTGTAAGGCTAAAATAATGTTTACGTCAGTCCTTTCATGGTGGGCATTTGCAAAACTTTAGCAATACCCCTGACATTTGAATATTTAAAAATATTTCACGTAGTCTAATCATTCAGCCTTTTGGTACCTTACTGTGCTTTGCATGCTAAGAGTGTTGGCTCTGAAAGCAAGTTGAAATACATCAAGCTTTTTCTTAACGTTCTAAAGATTCTTTGGATTTTGCATCGTTTCAGTGAAAGCTGTCTGGTTTGAAGTATAACCTACTGCTGTTTTTAATGCAGACATCTGCTGGAACTGCTGAAACGCACTACCCTTCACGGAGAAAGTAATTCTGCTCTCATTATTGGACCTCGAGGATCAGGAAAGACTACGGTATAAACATGTATTAAAAGCTTATGCAAGGTCAAATCAAACATGAGGTAGATTACCTCACTGAAGCTTTTTAGAGCAGCTTTTTTTTTTTCTTTTTTTTATTATTATCTCTGGGCATGTTTTTGAAGAGATGATGTTAATATTAATATTTATGTTAATATTCAAATCATGTATTAAGCATACACTGCAGGCATTTCAGTGGTTTGTCGTGAGGTAATTCTATGAATAGCAATATGGAGAAGTCTATTTTCTATCATTTCAAAAACTTCACTAGATTGGCTACCTAATCATTTTATAAAATGTAAATAATAGAATAACTTTATGCACAGTTAGAAAATCTGGCACCTGACTAATCTCACAAGGGCTTGCAGGAGCTTGTCTATTTTTTGGAATCCTTTGCATGCCTTGACCAGATTTTATGGCATTTTTTGTTTTATAGAGGTGTCTAGTATATATTTTAATTCATTTTATCAGAATAAGTTGCATTTATTTCATTGTTGGTATTCTTTCTGTGGTCTGGATATGTTGTTACTTATGCATTTTATCAGCTTTTTCCTGCTTATGAATGTGGCTTTTGCCACAAAAGTCTATTTTCACAATGATAGTCAAATTTTGTTTGATAATCCCTTAAAAGTTAACCTGTTATCACTATTGTCTTCTCTGTAAACATGACTGTAAATAGCACTAGTTGATGTAATTATGTGCGACTTAATTTTGTCTTGTGCTTTCTAATTTTTAAGTTGAAGTGAATAAAGATGGTGTCTTTATGACTTCAAAGCAAAACATTCTGTTGCACATCTAGTGAATAATCATCAATGAAGTTTTGTCAAAGAAGCCAATTGCTATACTAACTCGAGTGACAAATTCTGTCACCACTCAGGCTGATTTTTTTTTTTTTTATTGAGGCAGAAGTGGTACATATTAACCCAAAAGCTTGGTGTCTAGAGTACTAGAGATTTTTTTAATATTTCTTTACCTGATAGTTCAGCATAATTAACAAATGTTACAGCTACAGTCATGAGACTGAATGCGAAGTCTTCACGTTAATACTTTTGTCTTGAAAATATTTAAAAACAGTTACCCAGTGAAACTGCAAATAGCTTTCTATCTGATAAGGTTATTTTGTAGTTTTTTTTTCTTATTGTGAATAATTAATCTTGTCATAGAGAAATGGTCTTCTTTTTTTCCTAGTTATTAAATCATGTATTAAAAGAGCTCATGGAAATAAAACAAGTTAGAGAGAACCTCTTGAAAGTCCACCTGAATGGTAAGTAATACAGCATTATTCAAATGTTATGTTACATTCAGTTTTATATTCCACATACAGAGCAACAGCTTTGCTCTTCAGAAGTTGTAGAGAGGCCTCTAGTATGTGCATTTATTTTTTTGTTGGGTTCAACAATGACTTCCTTTGTTTTTGCCTACATGTGATTTTGATGATTTTTTTCAGAAATGTTAAAAATCTTGTTCAGTTTTGAATGAATTGCTTGAAATATTTTATGGGAAGTTACAATCTAGCCTTAATTTACAAAATACCATAGTTTTGTAAGGCTGGAAGCTGAGGGAAGCTTCTGGACATATCTGTTGGCTGTAGAATTGGCTTCTTGGCATAAAGGAAAAAAGCAAATTCTTCATTTAAAGAAAGCCTTTTGTCAGGGCTTTTGCAGACTAATGATAAAGTGGCCCTGAAGGAGATCACCAGACAGTTACACCTGGAAAATGTGGTTGGGGATAAAGTTTTTGTAAGTATTGCCTTTTATTTGTCTCCCTTAAAAGTTGACTGGAAAACTAACTTTAAAGGATTGGAGCTTCTTGAGACTAAGTTGACTTTGAGCATTTATTATTAAAATAGTGACTTTTTTTTTTTTTTCAATTTTCCCACACATTTCTGCTTTAAAATAGGTAGTAATTGATAGCTGTAATAACATTAAGCTATGAAGACCCTGGTTTAAAAACCCTTGAAGCCTGCCAAAAAATACTTGTGTTCTACAGAAGTGCTGAACATGGCATTTTGCTAGTTGAACAGTATTAATTGATCCTGGTATTTTTTCAGAAAACATTAGTTTAATGCTAGTGTTAAAAAGAATGAAAAAGAGTAAGCCTCAAAATGAAAAAAAAGTTAAACATTTCAAAGAGACTTCTTTCTGTGGGGTAGAAAGTTTCAGAAATAGCTCCTTTAATATTTCAAGGCAGAGTAGGCAAGTTAACTAAGCAGAGAACAGTGTCTTTAGTATATTTGAAACCTTGTCTAAATCATGGGGATGCCTATCCAGATCACTGACTTCCTAGAGCTCTCATTTTTGCATAGGATTTTCATTAAAAACTTGCTTGTATAGACCTTTTCCCAAAGAAGAAACCTATTTATCTTAGTTCTGAAGACTGTGAAGAGAATAAGTCAGACTGAATTTCAATAATTCGAGTTTAAAATAACCTGGGCTAGTGGTCTGCTGGTGCTATGCTGGTTGTTGCTCGTTATTCAGAGGTGCATAGTTGGGAGCTATATGTAATATGGGTGGATCCAGGTGGGGAGAGCAAGGTTGTTAAGAAGGAGAAAGATGAAATTCCAGTAGGTAGGAGGCTTCTTCTCATCAGCTACATTTAGAAAGCTTCTAAATGGGCAAAAGTTTCTCTCTTAGATAAGAGAAACAAGAGAAGTGGGAAGTAAGCAGGATGGAATACAAGATGACTGTTTGACTGTAGTTATTAAGTTTTATTGGCTTTTGGAAATGCTGATTGTGTTTCGATTTCCTGAGCTCTGAAAATATTCATGCCTTATCCAAATGATTTTAGATATAGGGAATGGAAAACCCCTCCCAGTGCTGAGCAATTTTTTTCCAAAATACAGATGCAGTAGTAAAAGGAAACTGCAAGTATTCCAGCATAGCTGATGGTGTTCTCTTTTCATCAGAGAACTAGAACAACCTTTCATGTCCTGTAGTTCCCCTACTAAAGAAAGCTGCAGACAAAACTGGACTTGGATATCTGAACTTTCCTTACTTTGCTTTCTCCCCCGCTTCCCTCTTAACCGTGCTATTATGCATGGAAACATGCTAATTTGCAGGAGTGTCCTTACTTCTGTCCATAGAAACTTTTTCTCTCTCATCTTCTGCAACTCTAGTTCAAGGAGTTTTAAACTGGTTATTCTGTCACCTACAATCTGGCTTGTGGCTTTCAATTGCAGCTACTTCCCATCTCTTTGTAATACAGCTTAGAGTGAAGAAATTGAAGTAGAGTGGTCAGAGCAATTCGCCACTTTCTCTGACATGGAAGATGTGTGAAGCTTCCATCTGTCTCATAATGTTACAGATTTAACAACCACACATTTACAATCTGTTTTTTTAGTAAGGAAATGGACTTTAGTACATGCCTGAACTTGATGTAGTCATATATTTCTGAGAGTAACCTTGAAAACCTATTGCTAAACTTTCTGTTTGTTTAGGGCAGTTTTGCTGAAAATCTTGTGTTCCTTCTTGAAGCTTTGAGGAAAGGTAAACACACTACCAGCCTCTCTCTTAAAATAATATGCGTTTCTGTTTGTCAGCTGGCTCGAAAACGAGCGTATCGCATTGCTCTCATCTATTTTTACATCTAAAGTTTCTCCATCTACTTGAACAAGTGCTGTAAGGAAAACTTGCTCAAGAATGTATCGTGGTTGCAAAAAAGTGTAGAAGACTTGTAATACTGATCAAATACAGACCTAACCTAAACGATATCATGAAGACTTATGTCTGATAGGCTGCCATGAAGGACAGGTTATTTCATCTAGGTTGCACCCATTAAAAATGGTGTTTTAAAAATTGGCCATGGGAGCCTGTCTCTTGGTATCCAGAAATTGTCTGTCAGAATAGTACAAAAACCTCATCAGTTCTTCCGTGCATTTTCCTTTTTAGTACTGTAGCAATGCGTATGTGAAAAGAAGTGCTAGTGAAATGCCTAAAAGAAAATATATAAACTAGTTAAAGCCTAAATATGTAAAAGCTATGCGAGTAAGACTTTGTGCAGTTACCATGTCAGTGATGATAACTTTAAATTGCTCTCTCAGGTGATCGAACCAGCAGTTGTCCGGTCTTGTTTGTACTGGATGAGTTTGACTTGTTTGTTCATCACAAGAATCAGACGCTGTTGTATAACCTCTTCGATATATCCCAGTCTGCACAGACTCCCGTAACAATTATTGGACTTACATGCAGACAAGTAAGAAATTGCTCGTTTAATGTTTTTCTAAGAGACTTTTGTCTAATTGGAATGTTTTCTCTTCCCTGCTTCTGGAACTTTGCTTGATTTATAGGAGATTGTTCTCAATTATCTGTTTATCAGACTCTTGAATTAAAAAAAAAAAAAAATCAGTGCAGAGAGCAAACTTAGATGACCAAAAAAACTGTAAAGCCTTCAGCATCACTGCTGAAAGTTTTATGCTGATGAGGAGATAAAGAACCCTTCTCCTGTATTACTGCAGAAGAGCCATATCCATCAGTGTGTTAGTTTCTAAGCAGGCGCCCCAGTACGGCATTTTCACTGTAATATTAGCATGTTCAGAAGGGATTTATGATCTATGTTAAACTTGCTGTGGTTTTTACAATGATGTTGTAAGCAACATGGATCATGTGTACGCCACAGTAATCCTTTCTGACAGTAGGAGAGCTGATACTTCATAAAAATTACATTTTTTCCAAATAAAGTGGAGGTGAAGATAGTCAGGTTATGGCAAGACAAAAATTAAAAAAAAATTCATCAAAGATTAAATATAATTGGTTGCATTTTGAGTAAAATTCTATGCAAATTACTAGAAAAGTGAACTGTTCTGTATCTACAACAGTAACTTGATGACAGGCTTGCTTAGTTCTCTGTGATGATCTTAAAAAAAATATATAATGAAAATCTTAAGAGCCAATACTTATCTTAAAATCAGATTATTTCAGACTGACAAAAGGCATGAGAAATGACAGCTGCCAACCCCCATATCTACTAGCAACTCTGTCTAGAGCCACAATAGGCTGAAGTATCCTGGATGCAGACTGAAGTCACTGAAATATTTACATAATCTATGGAGAAATTTGCTGAGTATCCTAGCAACTAATTACCCAGCATGATGTAGTGCAGCATGTGATGTGGATGAATGGCTGATCGTTAGGCATTTTAAGGCACATCAGCTATAATAGTTAGCAAAGGTCTCTCTTGTCTTCCTAGAACACTTTAAATCTGAGAATGTAGTAATTATTTTTATACTATTTAGTTCCGTTTTTTTGCATCTTCTGCAAACTAAGAAGTATGTGTCTGTGTGGTTGATTTTTTTAAATATTATTATTATATTTTAAAGGATGTCCTGGAACTCTTGGAGAAGAGAGTAAAATCAAGGTTCTCCCATCGGCAGATATATTTGATGAATTCCTTTGATTTTAAACAGTACATTAAAATATTCAAAGAACAGTTGTCTCTTCCTGCTGATTTTCTTGATGAGTCCTTTGCACAAAAGTGGAATACTAATGTTCAGGTATTTAAAGCCCTTAACTTTTCTAGGAAAACTTTTAAAGTTACTTATAAACTGGTCTTATTTTAAGTTTTTACCTAATGTCAGTATTTCCTTTTACTATCTGAGTATTGGATAAATCAGTTGTGACATGAAATTTTTGCTTAACTGAAGTCTGAAGATATAGTTAGGTCATTAAAAAAAAAAAAAAAAAAAAAGCCCAAAAAGAATAAGATTGCACTTTAAGGATTCTGTTGTTCAATAAGCTGAGGTCTTTCTGAAAGTCAGCTAGCATTTTAGGTGAATAAGACCCGTTTTGCTCAGAAGATTCAAATGTTGCTTAGCAGTATGTGTGTGTTTATTTTTGTTTTCCTAAGCACCTGTCAGAAGATAAAACCGTGCAAGACCTGCTGCAAAACCTTTTCCACTGCAGCAAAGACCTGCGCTCGCTGCATTTGCTATTGGTATGTATTTGGATAGGTATACAGTATCTTCCTGAATTTACAATACCAAATCTTTGCTTGAAACATCTTTTTATTGAGCAGACTTTGAAATGTATTGTCCGTACTTCATTAGTGATTTTGAGTTGTACTGATTTTTACAGTGCTCTCTTTGTGAAGCTGGGCTTCTTTAGTTAAAAATGGTTGGGTTTAGGGGATATTGAGAGTAACTTAAGTCTTCTAATTTATAAAGCAAACAGTAAGTGAAATGTTATCAAAACATTTTTTCTTTGAGATTTCTATTGGTTGTTGCTGTGTCACTTCTACCATTTTTTTCTGTTTTATTAAATCTGTTACTGTAAGGGCTGCTTCTTTCACTGCCTTACTTCAAGATGATTACATTCTGATGCCATTTTTTGCCCTGTAATTTTGCCTCTTGCTATCCTTTGGGCTCTTTCTAGCTGCTGCTGCTCTTAGTTTCTCTGTGTTCCTGCCCAGTCTACATCTGTTTCTTGACCTATTCTTGAATAAATCCATGCACTTTCCATGTTGCTTTTGGAGGAAGTGATACTCGCAGCTATCATGTTTGTTTTCATCATGCCTCTTCCTGCCCCGTAACTATTAGTCTTACTGAGATACTTGCACTACGTTAACAAGTGAAAGAAGAGCCTTTCGTATTCAGTAAGTAGGAGGCTACACTAACAATCAACTTCCTTGTGCAACAGATGTGCACAGGCTTAATGTGTTGCCAGCCTTTGTGTAGGATCTCACACAGTTAACATGAAAGCACTAATGTTCATTACAGTAGATAAGTAACATTTATTTCCATATCTTGGAACGTCTCTGTGCTGTCAGCATGGAAAGCCCCCTATACCTACCTGCCCCTGTGCTGTTGTACTGTGTAATTCAGATTTTCATCTTCAGCTCTGCAGCGGGCTGTGCCTGGTCTGATCTGTGTTCTCCCCAGCGCTGACCTTGGGGTCTCCTCCTTGGGGTTCATTTGGACTTTTGGTTTTTGTCCTCAAACACTCTTCTTGAGAGGACTGTTTACCTGAGTTGGTTACAAGATTGCAAGTTATTTGCCGCTCAGCAGCACCTGACTCCATCTCTGTGGTTCCAAGGCTGTGGGGTTTCTAACTGCTGTCAAGAGGCTTCTCTGAAGAATGCTGGAAAGAGCTGATGGAGAGGTGAACAATCTCACTTAGCTGGGACACACCCTGAGCTCAGAGGCTCAGAAACATCATCTTCGCAATTCCTTTCTTTGAGGAAGAAGTCCAGGGATTCCAGAAGGCTGGGCTGGCCTGGTCTTGGAAGCCTGAATCAAGAGAGGCTCTGCCTTTTCTGTGTCTTGCAACCAGGGTACCTGCCCCACTCAGCAGCAGACCCACATCTTCCCTACTTTTCCTTTTGCTGCTGCTGTGTTTGAAAAAGCCCTTTTTGTCTTTGACATCTCTTGCCAGATTTAATTTCAGATGCACCTTAGCCTTCCTCGCTGTGTCCATGACAGCATTCCTATATTCCTGCCAAGGAGTCAGCCTCTTTCCCACACCCTCCTGCAGTTTGAGTTTTGCCAGGAGCGCCTTGCTCACCCACACAGGCCGCCTGCCCCTGTGCCGATCTTGAGCGTGGGGAAAGATGCTTGAATCCAGGCCGGCTCTTGGAGCCCCCTTCGCTCCAGGGCTCTGGTCCATGGGATTCCTCTAGGTGGTTCTCTCAAAAGGCCATTTGCCCCCTGATGTCCAGGGTCACAGTCCCGCTTATCACCCAGCTGCTGCCTTGCTGGACCTGAATCCTCCAGCTCCTGGTCACTGGAGCCTGGGCTCTGCAGCTTCCCCCTCTCCAGCTGCTCCTTTATTTGCAGCTCTAGCAGATCACCTCTCCTTGTTGGGTCCTCCGCTCCCTGCATTGTCATCCTCAATGTTCTGCAAGAGCCTCTGGGCCTTTCATGGCTGGCTGTGCTGTCTGTCTAGCCAGTATCGGGGTATTGGAAGGCCCCATCCTTCCCCTCCTGGGCAGGACTGAGGAGATAACCTCCTGCTCGTCTGCTTGGATGCTCTGCAGCCTCTTGACTTCCTTTCAACTTGCCACAATTTTGGGGTGGAAAATGGAGCTACTGTTGCTAATTACTTTTCTAATAGCAAAAAAATCCATTTACAGTGACAACCAATTTTTAAATTTGGAGCTTCCCATCATTTTGTGTTGTCAGAAGAGATGCCTGGAAACAGGCATCAGTACCCTGCGTGTTGCTCCAGACGCTCTTGAGTCTCAAACCTCCCAGGCAGGATGTAGCTGCTAGTTATGTAGAAGGTTTTCAGTATAATCCTACTGCCTGCTCAGAGTTTATTTGCTAGTGTTTCCAGTGACTCCAAGGGAAATGTGTTAATTTGTGCTCTGTCACCTCTCCAGTAAAGAATAAATGAGTGTTTCCTGCTTGGTTTCCAGATGCTGGCTCTGAGGAAGGTCACGGTGCAGCACCCCGTGCTGGCCGTGGCAGATCTGCTGGAGGCGAGCAAGCAGCAGGGCGGCGACTCGAGGGCAAACATCGTGCACGGTGAGACCGGCTCTGGGGCGGCCCCCAGGCTTCCCGCTGACTGGGGCGGTGTGTCCAGGCCTTGAGGTGTTCCTGGGAGAGGTCTCCTCTGCACCAGGCTGCCTCCTACATCTGCCCACATAAAGCTCTTTAGCTCTGGGGCTACTTTAGCTTGGCATTGCAAATAATCTTTTTAGACTCTAATTTCATGACATACTATATAATAAGCTGTACATTGCATAGCAGGACAAAGAATTTTTAGCAGTATCACAGCAATCTGTAGTGCTGTTTTATTTTCTTTATACTTAAGTTCCTTGTATTTTGGAAGAAGCAGAATATTTCTTAATTCCTTCTTCATATACCTGGAAAACTAATATTTTCACTTGTTTAGCCTCTCCACCTGAGGCGCTGGTTGCATTGCAGAAAATCCAAAACACTAAAATCCACGAGGTCAATGGCATATCATAAGTTGAGAATTAAAAATAGAACACGTAAACTGTTTGCATTTCTGATATGCTTAAGTGAAATATTTAGAGCTCTTGTCTTTCCCTCTAGGTTTGTCTGTCCTGGAAACTTGCCTAATTATAGCTATGAAACACTTAAATGATGTTTATGAAGGAGAACCATTTAACTTCCAGATGGTTTACAATGGTGAGAGGACTGCATTAGCTTTACATACCCAAGACCAATGATTTTTCCTGCAATGATTTTTTTTTTTTTTTCCCCCTCTTAACACAGAATTTCAGAAGTTCATACAGAGGAAGGCCCATTGTATGTACAACTTTGAAAAGCCAGTTGTCATGAAGGTAAGCCCTGAGTGTAACTGATCAGAGATGTGTGTATTTTCTTACATAGACACCCGAGTAGCCAAATCCAGCCCGAGCAACAACTGCATTTGCTGAGAGTGTTGTCCCGGTTTGGTGAACTTGGAGATTGCTGGTGCAGAAAGGTGTTTCCTTAGAAGCAAAGCCACCTTAAAGTGGGCTGACCTAGCAGGTGGAGTTTGGAGTCCAAAATGCCCTTCCTTGTCCCCTCTGTCAGGGGTCAGAAACTTCAGGTTCCTTGTTTGATTCCACTGCTTGGAAGTGATGTCTCCACCACTTCATGCATTAAGAGTAGTTTATAAAACTTGTTTTTCTTGCTTTGAGCTTAGACGAGTATGACTGGTTTGTGAAATGGAGGTGGCTGAGCCTGGACCAACAACCTGAGCAGTCCCTGTTGCCTGTGAGCTCAGCACTGTTGTTGGCTGCCTGGGCCAACAATAGGCCCAACTGTTGGGTGAATGTAGCTGTGCCCAGCTTCTGTCCAGGGAGCTGCAGCTTGGAGTGTCCTCGTGTTGGAGCACAGTGTTTGACCAGCTACATGTGCAGCTGGTCAGCTGTCAGTTAGTAAATGTAGCCCCATGAGCAGCACTGCAGTAGTGAAAATAGAGTAGTTCTGTCACTTCTGAGCTGAACACCTGTGGTGTCTGAGTCAGTGTTATGCAGTCAAGCTTAACTGTATTCCAAGTGCCCAGAGAGGAGGGCACAATTTCTAGTTTAACTATTCTAGCTGGTATTCCTCAGGAACAAAGTCCTTCCTACTCTGTTATATACACATACCCTCCAGATTTCCAACATTCCCTTCATGAGGAAAGTATCTGTTATTAAGCTCACAGGTGTAGGATGCTTTGCAGTCTATCCAAAAGGAAATGGAATAAGGTAAAATGGAGTTGGCATTTTAGGGTGTGGGTGATATTAAGTCACAGGATCAGTGTAGGTATTGGAGCCAGGGAGGATGCAAAAGCTTCTACTTCCTCCTCAGTTTTTGTTCTCTTGTTTTTAGGCATTTGAACACCTACTGCAACTAGAATTAGTAAAACCTGTGGAGAGGCCAACAATACGTGCTCAGAGAGAGTATTTGCTGATGAGGCTGCTATTGGACAGCAATCAGATCATGGATGCGCTGCAGGCATATCCCAACTGCCCCACAGATGTGAAGCAGTGGGCAACATCCTCACTTAGTTGGCTGTGACCTTTTTGGAACTAATATCATCACTTACTGCACCAAAAGTTTTGGAATTAACTTTAGAAACGCTTCCCTACAGGCAGTGTTCCCATTAAAAAATTTATTAAAACAATGTTGTTTATTTTTTGAAAGAAAGTTTCTGCTTTGCTGCTTGGGTTGGGATCTGAGGAGAACAGTAATGCTGTTATCATCTACTTGCCCTGACTTGGCTGAACTCAGCTTAGCTCATCTTAGTGCAACCTTTTGACTTTAAGAAACTCAGATCTGGAATTGCCCTGATTTCTCTAATCTCAAAGGGGGGCACTGTAGCTGCTGCCCTAGTGGCACAGCAAAAGGCTGGGGGCCTGTGCTGCAATGGCAGTTGGTCCCTGCAGCAGGGGGATACTTCCAGTGCAATTTAAAGCAGTTGTTTGTTTGGGGTTTTCTATCTTTGGTGTGTGACTTCTTGCTGTAAAGTTTTATTAATTTATTAATTGCAACTAGCTTTAACTGATGAGCAGCAGCACTTGCTCTGTTGCTGCTCTCTGTTGCAGAAGAAGGGAGCTTTTCTGTGTGACTCTAGAGCTGCTCCTATGCAACCAGGCTGGGATCCTGTGGTTGACACCTAACCTGGCTGCCCCAATATCACAGGGCTCCAGAGGTGACCAGGAACTGCCTGTGCTTTACAGGCCTTCATAGAATCACAGAATGCCTAAGGTTGGAAGGCACCTCTAGAGGTCATCTAGTCCAACCCCCCCTGCACATGCAGGGCCACCTAGAGCAGGTGGCACAGGGCTGCATCCAAGCGGGTCTTGAAGATCTTCCTGGAAACACTTGCCTCACTCCAGGATTACATGGAACATCTTTCCTCAAGGAAGAAAAATTCAACTTGTCTGTTAAAGCCTGCATACCCTAAAGGTTACTTGTTTCACTCTTACCTGCTTTAGGTGCTCATGGTATGGCTCTTAAGCACAAGGAGGGGTATTGTGAGAAAGAATGGAATAGGCAAGGCCTAGTAGTCATATGTTTTATTTTAACTTTTGGGGGAGATGGGGAGAAAGAGCATACATTTTTATTTTTACAATATTTAACAATCACTTGATTGAGGGTGGGGGGATTGGTTGATTTTCAGTACTTGCAGAAAAACAGCAAGCACATTTTGACAGTAGTACAACAACCTGTGCCCAAAACACTAACAAATACAAAGAGGAAAGGTAAAATAATCGCTTACCAAAATCTTGAGAGGTAATGAATAGTATATGGACTGAAACGGCAGTTTAAAAAAAAAAAAAAGAAAAAAAAAAGGCAAGGGAAATAAAGTACTGCTGGTTGAGTATCTGAGGTAAATGATGTTCTGTCAAGGATGCTACTTGAATGATTTTGCCCATATTACAGCTTCCTGCATTTTGTACCAAGTGTTCCTAATAAAAATAAATGCATTTAAAAAAAAGATTCAAAAAGATGCTGGAGAAGAGCAACCTAGCACCCCTCTTTATTCTGTTAAATGCTAATATGAACAGGTCACATCTGGTTACTGCCTGGCACTGTTTCAGCTAGCAACTCAAGCACTGGGGTGTGCAGAGTACCCCGATTTCCTTTTTAAAAACATGGGCCTAGAAGGTGCAAAGTGGTGGCTAGGGTCCTGCTGCTGCCGCTTCTGAAACCAGCACGGGCTCCACTCTGCAGCACGAGCAGGGCCAGGGCGCACACAGAAGCCACGAAGCCAGCACAAGCAGAGACATCCCAAGCAGAACCCTAAAAGGGACCCAAGAGGCCCTGCAGAACCAGCCCTTCCTGCTGGGGAAGCTCCTGGGTTTCTCAGTGCCCGCTGAGGGCCACGTTGGCAGCCTCGAGCAGCCCTGCAGGGCCCCCCTGGAACCAGCTCCTACCCTTGTTAAGCCACCTGCACCAGCTCCACTCACACTAGCAAAGGAAAAAGCTCAGCAGGAGACAGAAGGCACCAGGAAAGTATGACCAGATTCATATTTGTTCTGAACTCATCATTCCATGCCCTGCTGTGCACATAAAACAACATCCCTGCACTGAAAATGGAAGCAAAATGAAAGCGTCAATCCAAAGAGTGGCCACAAACTATATATTTTTTTTTTCATTATAGAGCCAAGCTGACCAAGTCTCACCTAACAGCAGCCTGTGCCGACCTCCCACATAGGGCTCATGTGGCTACATGAAACTTTAGGCAAAGAGGAGCCCAACAGCAGAGGGCGAGTGTGACACCCGAGGATGTTTCAGTCTGCTTCTGCCCTCCTGAGGACGTGCTCACCCCGGTCTCATTTCACATCTCACCTCATCCCCAGAGGTTCATGCAAAGCCGCACAGAGCTCCTGCTTGGGCAGACCCACTGCATGAAGCACATTCGCAGGGAGCTCCTGACAAACAGCAGCATGAAGAACTCCCTCCGAGCAGCAGCAAACACAGGAGTTGCTAGTTTGTTAAAAACAAGAGCTCCAGGGACAAGGTGCCTGGGTTGGTCCTGCACACTGCGGGTTTGAGGGTTAAATGGGCAGTAAGTGTAGTGAGACGGTCCTGCTGAACAGTACTTTGGCATCCACCTACCAGTCAGTTCTAATTGAAATAAGGCATGACTTCATAATCTCTAGAAGAATGGTGGAGTAGTTAAAGCAGTTCCCATGTTTTTCCTTATTTTTTGTGCATCCGTGCTACGTACGTTGGTATTCGTTACCTCTGAATAGTCCTTGCATATTTTAAGTTACTGAGTTATCCCTGACATTTTTAAGCAGTCGTAATTGGAAATCTGTGGCTAAAATTTTCAGTTCGATGGGAGGAGAAACCTACGTGTCATCGCAGGCATCAAACAGCACTCCAGGAAGGTGGCACCGTGCTGGGAGCAGAGCGAAGCTGCAAGTCTCAAAGCAGAGGAAAGAGCTGGGGTAACTGAAGCTTCCTGAGGTGATCCTGAAACAGGGATGCAGAACCCCCTGCACCTTGTGTAGTGAAACAGAAGACACACGGGCAGACCTTGCACAAATATAAATAGGAAAAAGCCTTTTTAAAAAAAGAATAAGAGTTAAAAGCCTTCCAGTGTCATAGCCCACAGAAAATTAAAAAAAAGTCATGCTTAAGTTTTCAAATATTCCTCAGACACAGCAAACCTAAATAGTTTTCAGTTAAATAAATGTATGAGATATTCTGGGAAATGGAGGTAAGAGAAAAAAAACTAAAAAGAAGAAGAAAAATTGCTTCAATAAACAGCACTTTTTTTTTTTATACACAAGCTAGCACAAGAGAAGGCTAAAAACACTGCTTTAGGAATGGCCATTTACTGTTGGCATGAAGCATAGCTTACCCTTTTTAAATAACACAGTGAATTTGAAATACATCATTTACAAAACATGGATCAATTTATTATTCAAATTCCGTTAGTGTTGTCAATCTCATAATTTAGCAGAGGTGGAACTGAGGTATACCTTGTTGAGGGAGGTTAAGTAATACTTGGAAGCCTCTTTGCTATATCCCACTTGATTACTTTGTTTATGTACACTGAACAGCAGCACACTAAACATTCACAAGCTGTGTCATATTGGCATTACAATAGTCATTTTTATAAACAACAGCAAATGCAATAAAAACAAGTTATCCTTTTTTAAATCTGAAATGAAATGTTTGATTTAAAAAAAATAACAGTAGTTCATTTAAGGAATTAGTCTCTTCTGACAGACATTAAGAAATCTGATGTCAGTTTTTAAAACACTTGATTAGCCAGTATGGGTCCATATTCTTCATTTAAGTTCCTCGATAATGTGTTACCATTTCTCAGTCACATGTCCTTCAGGTGTGAGCAGGCAATGCAAAAAGTCTCACGGATCCATGTTTGGGAGGAGAGAGGAAGGGAAAAAATAAAGGAAAACCCCACTCTTGCCGCTGTTCCAGGGAGACCTACCGTCCTTTCCCCACAGAAAGCGGTAATTATCGAGCAGTCCCGTTCGGTTTAGCAGCTCCAGTTAAGAGTCTGGTTGGTCAGGCACGTGACCAGTGCAACTATCATAGACTGGATTCTTTGGGAGGAAAGTCAACGTTTGTCACCATTGTGACCACAGTCACGATGTCCTCTGTTGTGATAATGTTAGTGAGTTTTTGCATCTGGATAATGCGCTCTTCAACGCAGCCTGCGGACAGCCGGGCCTCCGCGTCGTGATCCCAACACTCCTCGATGGTCTCGCAGAGCATGGCCATGCCCTGCAAGCAGACAAGCCCGGCAGCCACGTTAGAAATCACGTCTCCAACACGCTCCAGAGAAGCAGAGTCTAATGCCCTATTTATTTTGAACCTGTCCTGTTCATTTTGCACCCTTTAAACACCACACGCAAAGCAAGCAAATGGGTTTTGCTACCTAGTGTTGCAGTCTGCGGTAAAGTCACCAGAATATTTTAAAAGATCTCAAGTCCACAGAAGTTGAGTTTTCACTGATTAAATTCAGTAAAATTCAGTAAATTCAGTAAAACCCAAGCAGCACAAAGGGGGTTTACGCTGTTCTCACTGCTGCTGACACAGCACCGTGCTCCTTGGCAGGAGCCAGCAGACTCGCCGCTCACCTGTCTGCAGACACTTGTGCTCCCAGTGACCCGCTTGGGAAAAAACGGTGCCCAGAATCAGGCACTAGTGCAAACCTCGAGTTGAAAACCAAACCAGAAAAGCAGTTTTCCTCTATAAGAGATGCCAAAAATTGCTTACGCAACACTGCTTACCTTCCCTGATTACATTCATTGAGGTTTGCAGCTTCAAGACCATATTTTTAATATAAAATAATATAATTTAATAATAATATAATTTTAATATAATTTCAACATACACATTTTAATTTCTGAAACTAAACTCGAGTCTCCTTTTTCACCAAAAAATATTCAAATACTTTCAAGTCTTGAGACCCAATATTTTAAAATGAAGACTATATAGCTCAAAGCCCATTCAATTTTAACTATAATTATTATAAAGTTCTTCCTAAAAAGAACAAAACGAACACAACAAAAATCTGAAGTCCAAGACATGACAACTTTGCAGACCTTGATTGCTTTGCTACTTACAGAATGTTTTTGCCAACACTCTCTCAAAACAGGTCTCTTCTTTTTATGAACTACAACCTCCTGCATGTCTTCAAGGGAGGGATGTTGGCCAATTTCTTCCTCGAATGGCAGCATGTACTCATCCACAGGGCCTGTAAACAAAAACAACAATTAAGGGGTAAAATGCACATATTCCACCAGTGCACATAGATAAAAAGCCCAGTAGCTTAGATTCACAGTCCATAATCAAGATAGAACAGAGTAATTCACTTTTTGTTGCCAGTACCAGAGGGACGTGGAGCTGCTGGAGAGAGTCCAGCGCAGGGCCACGAGGATGATCAGGGGCCTGGAACATCTGCCCTATGAGGAGAGGCTGAGGGAGCTGGGCCTGTTCAGCCTGGAGAAGAGAAGGCTGAGAGGGGACCTGATCAGTGTCTATAAGTGCCTCAAGGGAGGCAGTGAGGAGGATGGGGCCGGCCTCTTTTCACCGGTGGTCACTGACAGAACCAGAGGAAATGGCCACAAACTGAAGCATAAAAAGTTCCACGGGAACTTAAGGAAGAACTTTTTGATAGTGAGGGTGACAGAGCACTGGAACAGGCTGCCCAGAGAGGTTGTGGAGTCTCCTTCTCTGGAGATCTTCAAGACCCGCTTGGATGCAGCCCTGTGCCACGTGCTCTAGGTGGCCCTGCGTGTGCAGGGGGGTTGGACTAGATGACCTCTAGAGGTGCCTTCCAACCTTAGGCATTCTGTGATTCTATGACTAAATGCTGGGACTAGGGCAAGTCAACAATAAGCAATGTGCTGGGAGGTATTTTAACCACGACACCAAGTGTCGCATGGACCCCCAAGTCTGCAACGGTGACTGGGGCAGCCCTTGGGAATGTGCTGCGTTTTATACTGCAATCCCCAGAGCTCGGGATAAAATCCTTATGCTGAGGACTAAGGGTACTGCCTTGTCCTTAACACAACTGAAGGAATTAACCTTGTATCCTGAGCTAAGAATTACAGAATTATAGAACATAAAAACATTTGTTGTAATACGTAATCTCCCTCATGCTGAGAGCAGTTTTAAAGCAAAGTAAGTGTGCCAGAGAAAGAGGAAGACAAGGATGGCAGAGGTGAAGGCTTGGTGCTTGTGGTAACATCCATTCCCACCACAGTGTGCAGTGCTGCTCATTGAACAGCATTTTTGACGCCTCCTTGGCTTTCTGTGATGATCACCGCTCTCCTCTACAGCAGACTCCTACCAGGTTTAGGCAAGCATGTGTTACAGCACACTGAGGCAATGGGCGAAAAATAGTAATAAAAAACTCTACAGAGTGTGGAGCTGCCTCCGCTGTTGTGCAAGACAGTTGCTCCTGGGGCTGAACAGCTAAAGCTCCTCAAAAGGCTCAAACCTCCCCACAGCTCCTCCTGGGGGGATGCGGGATGCAGGCGGGTGGCACACGCAGCAGCAGAGCCCAGGGCACCCCGGGCCAGGCTGCTCTGTGTTCCCTGCGTGTCCTGCATCGTCTCCCATGTGTCCTGCCTCGGTGCGGGGCTGTGTCACAGCTTGGGCAGCTCTGAGCAACGAGTGGTGCCTGTGCGGTCCCCTAGTGAACTTAGCGGCTTTCAGTACTGCCGAAAATCCATTTTCTCCTACGTGTTTTTGAGCTTCACTTTCCAACTTGTTGATTAAACCCAAGATCTCTATTTTACAGATTTTTTTTAAGTCATTATTTAAAATACAGTGTCTGATAACTTAATAGCTTAACAGTTGGATCCAACAATCTGCTTTTTTAGAAAAGAAGCTGTTATGGTTCCCTAGCTGACAAAACATTCAAGATTCCTCCCACCCTCCAGCATTTTCAATCTAGGAGCTATGGGCAACTCAGCCAAGATTCCTTTGAAGCCCTGACATCACGGTGAGCTGAAGGTGCCCAAATGGCACCCCTCTAGCTCGGGATACCCAGGGACGGAGTTACAGAGTGCCCAAGGGTCGGGTGTTTTGCTGCTTTCTTGACCTCTGCATTCTGCACACGCAGTCCCCGCTCTCCGTTTGGAGAACGTGCCTGCCTCGTGCTGCGTCTCCATGGATGGAGCACCCCCGCGTGGCGCTTACCATCGGCGGCCGTGCAGCGTGACGCCAGTTCCCACAGCACCAGCCCCATGGCGTACATGTCGATCCGCAGGAACGCATCCCGCTGGAAGTTGATGGCACCTTCCAGCACCTCCGGAGCCATGTACCTGCGTGTGCCCACCTTGGGAGAAAGGGAAGCAGGAACATTTGTCTCCAAAACCAACGCAATCCAGATTCCTCTCATCTAACTGTTGCTAATGTTATAACACTGCCCAAGAGGACTATTTTTTTTTTCCAAGATTAAAAATAGCTGTGATTAGTCTTGCTTAGGAGTAAGTCTTGAAAACAAGTCACCACATTCCAAGTGATTTTGAGAAAGTTATAATAAATTTCTTACAGAAATTTGGACATTAAATGAAAACGTCATGATTGGCCATAATCAGTGGTGAAGTTACTTCAGCTGAACAAATGAGCACGCACTGTGTATAAACAAGGTCTGCTCGGCTACTTAAGTCATCACTATAAGAGCTACGTTACATTTAGAGGAATATTACTGAGGTTTTGTAATACTACTGTATGGGTTTTATTTTTGTCCTTCAACCATAGATTATGAAGGTTTGCCTAAAACCAAATATATTGAGTCTTCCAGAAACCATAATGCACTGATGAACTTGTGATTTTAAAACTACGTAGTACTTCAGAAGTGGTTTTTTTCTTTTTTTCTTTTTTCTTACAGCCAGTACTTAGCTTGGACTGTTTTCAGGGAACTTTTGCTAGGCCAGAAAGTTAGAAACTGGCTGCCATTATCATGATTCAATTTCTTAATGGTATCTTGTCAAAAACCTCCACTAAGAACAGAATTGAGAAGGGAGGAGGCCACACAGAACAGCTGCCACCTGCAGTTACCTGCACAACTGCCTGATTTTTAGCCTGTGAAGTGAAAGCCAAAATTGCCATCTTTGAGGTCACCAAAAATTGAGAGGATGATATGGCATGCAGGCCACAAGGAAACTCTAACCTATCAGTCTTCACTGAAATGCAGTTAATAGTTACCTCATACATGTAAATAAACCAGCCTTACCTGTCCGTGTGTATCCCCTGCAGACTTTCCAGCCTCAAACTTTAAAGCTAGACCAAAATCAGCAATACAAGCTGTAAGATTATTTTTCAGCAGCACATTCTTGCTTTTGATGTCCCTTTCAAGTTAAGGAAAAAAAAATTAGAGATCTAGAACATGAAATATTCTATACAAAGTTCTAAGGAAAAAGCAAAACAGAGACCATGTATAATTGTAGTAATATGAAAGGTACGAAAACTACAAATGAATAGTCTATTTAAATAACAAAAAAATAATAAAAACAGAAGTATAGTTTTACACCTTTATTCTTATGCAACTAAATGTTTATTTTTAGCATTATATACTTAGTTTTCAAATATATACTGGTTTATAAGCAAATATGATACAGAAATAGTAAAAAATGTAGTTAGTGCATACTTCCTCCATTACAGCTGTGTTTTGTTTTTAAAACAGGGAACAAAACACTATTCCAAAAGGAATTTGGATGATTTATAAGGAAATACACAATTGCCTACATAAGCAGAAGACAGTGGAACCCATGCAGACAGTCCCACAGGTCCTGTATGGGCTCGAGTTTCTTTGCTCCCCAAGTTCCAGATCCAGAGGGATCTGTTTCCCTTCCTCTCTGTGCCCACCTTTCACTTTGCTTACCAGTATTTTTCAGCTCTGCCTCCATTAACATGTTCTTATACCTTCCTTCTTTAAAAATAACAATTATACTCAACAATAGGTAAAACATCACTTAAAGTTAATGCTTCTGTCTGAAGGTATACGATGGTATTTAATGTTAGTACATGAATAACCTTTTAAGCAGCTCAAATACCAAATATTTCATACAGTACATAAGGGATGCCAATAACTACCTGAAAACAGAATTTATGACAACAGCCATGATCACCCAGTTACCTTGCATAAACAACTAGCTAACTTTTTCTTTAGGCTGAGCACATCTTTCTTATTAGGCTCTTTATTATTATGCCACATTTCATAAAAACTAACAACTCCCTGAATTCTCTATAGCCTTTAGCCCAAAAATCCTAGCAATTCCCTGAAAACCCCTTTTGTGTTTGTTACCTGTGCGAGATGGCAGGTTTGTGTCCATCTTTCAGCCCTGGAATATCCTCATGAAGATAAGCCAGACCCCTGGCCATAGTCTGAGCAATGTGACACAGCTCGTTCCAAGAAACCACGTTCGCCTTCAGAAAATCTGTTAGGGAACCCTGTGTGGCAAAGGGAAAAAGAGTTACAAGACAAATACCACTTGCATAAAGAACACCTCTAGATGGCCTCTGTTACTAAAGAACACGATATTCCTGTCTGCCTTTCCCTGCTTTCTGGTAGACCTTTTAGTGATAAACTATGTTGTATGCATACATACCACTAGTTTAAGCAACAGCCACGAATGACCTTAGCATCATCCCTGGAGCACGAATAGATTTTTTTTTATTCTTTATACTTATTTCACTTTTTTTTTTTAAACACATTAAAAGATCTACACAAATATTTCACTGCAAAACAGTGAATATGTTCTTAATGTATTTATGTTTTTTGTGTTTAATCACAACAATATTGATACCTAATATTTCTTTCTTTAAAAACTCAAATCAACTAACCAATATAAGTAAAACAAAAGCAAAATGTGAGAATCTCCAAGTTTCTTTAATTTAGGGGGACCTATATGGAGAAGATATGAAAAGACATTTAATCTGAGGAGACTGATTACCTACTGAAATAACACAAGCTAAACGTGAAACCTATTTTTAACTTTATTTCTTACCAGTCTAAAGTTCATCAGACTCTTAAGCTGGTTTGTGCACTGCATTTGAAAGCAAACCTGTCATCCCCAGGACTAGACAAACCTTTTCATGAAAGGCTGTAATCAACCAGAGATCTACGTCAATGCTGGTGCCTCGTTTCTCTGCACCGATGAACTGTAAAATATTGTCGTGCTTCATGCCGGGTAGACTGTAAATTTCATATTCGTTCTGCCATGACTGTTTGTCCTAAAAGAAGAAAGCAAATTAATACCTTAATAATAAGAACCAAAAGGTATTTTCCACGAGAGAAAATTCCTCCTATGATTTCCTATGTATCGCTAAATGGTCTGCCAATGCGATGAAAATTGAACTTTTGTTAAGTCAGGATTTACTATCAAAAGGATCTATGTGAGTGATTATTTTGAAATTATGAATGTTTAGAGTAATTCAATATTTGTTCTACAAACTCATCACTTAACGGATCAAAAATATGAACAAATCTGTCTTTCTGTGTATATCACATTTCTGTTTAGTGAGAAACCGAGTCAGTGCTGCTTTGAAATAATACAGAGATACAAACCACAGAAACAAAAAGTTCTTTTACACACTGCAAATCATTACAGAGCTTTAGTTTTACAAATCTTTACAAATCTTTTGATTTACAAAATTAAAAAAAGGCCTCAAGAACTAGAAACAGGTTTTCCTTAATTTCCTTTATAAAGGCAACCCCTGGTTGTGCAGGTAACACAGGTCACTAAAGCTGCTGCCTACCTGGATGGGGAATATCTTGACAGCCACATACTCGTTGAGCAGCTGCGCCTTCCACACACACCCAAACCTGCCCCTGGCCTTGATCTCCAGCAGCTGCAGAGGCTTCAGTCCCATGAGCGGTGACGGTGGTGGCGGCCCGGGATCCTGCAACCACAAAGCAGCAGTCAGGAATTGCATTATTTTATGGGAGACAAGTGACAGGCTTGGTAACAAGCAACCCCTGCAATAAATTCCCCCACAGCATCCAGAAATACCCTCCCTTCCGGATGGGAGGGAAGAGGTGACCATGGAACGTGCTCAGTGGCAGCGCACAGGTCAACAGCGCAAGAACCACTGCAGCACAAGGCAGCCTCACTCAGGGAGAAAGTTAGGGAATGAAATACGCACAAAATTAAATATGTGTGAAATACATGTAAAATAAAATATGGAATTTTACTGGCGGGTCTCTTACATATCTTGTATTATACACCTCTGAATGTAACAAGTATATTTTCAACTTTATTGCCAAAAGATCAGCTTCCTTCTGTGTTGTCTTTTTTTTTTTCCCCACTCTACCCATCAAAATCCCTGGCATTTCTGTAAGGTCTTTCCCTACCACAGTCACAACCATCAGATGAACTTCCTCACACTTCTCCATAAGACAATAATCAATTATTACTACTATAGTGTACTTTCCAGCTAGAAATAGCTATAAAGCTGTTTTCCAGGAAAAGACTGAAGAAATCCACCACAAAGTGGGTAAGAATAGTTAAGGACATGAGCGTTCCTGTCAGGAGCTAAAATTGCACACTTAATACACCTTTTCTGCCAAACTGCAGCTGTAAACATACTCCAGTGCTGTAAGAAGGGAGACAAGGGCTCCTGCATCCACCAGCAGCTTTGGGGAGTTTAAGCATGGGGATACCTAACGTGCTCTTGTTTCTTGTTAAATACATAGCTCCCTGAGAAAGAACAAGCTTCACAAGCTGATTTCTATCAAATTAAAAAAAAAAAAAAAAAAAAAAAAAAAAAAACACTAATTCCACTAAAATTAATACCTGTAAAAGAAAATGTAGTATTTAAAATTCTTTGCCTAATCTCTCTCTTTTTTTAAAAAGAAGTCAAACTACAGCCCCATCAAAACATTGTAAAATATTGCCCTCAAAAAAGATGAAATCCTTTTTGCAAATATAAGAGTGACAGATGCTTAAATAAGCGAAGTTACACGAAAACTGCAGGGCTTAAATCTAATAAACAACATTTCAAAAATGAACTTTAAGAACTCAGAATCCCTTCTGACACGAAGTTCAGTTCTTGCCCTCCCAATCCCTGCCTCCGGAGGGGATTCTCCCTCCGGACGCCCTGCTCCAGGGCTCTCCGTGGGCCTCACACACGGCCCTGATGTGTGGCGGCCCACGCAGCCACTCCTCTGCACGTGGCCTTTCTTGCTTTCACATGAGGCCAAATGTGATACTTTCCATATATCGGAATTCCGCAATTCCTCAAAAATCTCACCACTTCAAACTATTTCCCCAGTATATCGCAACCTCCTGTGGTACTTCCCACATCTCTTTACTAGTTGAAATACCTTCATGAAATCAAAACTTCCCATGCTGTTCTGAAGTAACCACCCCACCTTGAAAAAAAAAAAAGAAAATCCTCCAAAAAACAGTATTTTGAAATGAAGAAAATAATTGTCATCTGTTAACACAGCTATAAATAATATTATTTTCCTTTTTTTTTTATTTCTGAACGGTTT
Source organism: Crypturellus undulatus (assembly GCA_013389825.1). NCBI lineage: Eukaryota > Metazoa > Chordata > Aves > Tinamiformes > Tinamidae > Crypturellus > Crypturellus undulatus. The sequence goes on along the minus strand of VWPW01008057.1, from coordinate 1,865,928 downwards.
TATCCAAATAAGCAGGCATTTATTCTAAGGCCCGAAATCCTATTTTAATGCAGACATTCATGGACCACGTCTCCAACTTACTCTGCTTCTAACCAGAGTTACTAGTGCTGCCCCAGCACAGTGGTTTTCATCAGGCTTTAGAAAAAAATCACCTGTGTGGTTTCAGGGATGACGCAGAGTGGGAATAAAGGAATGATGTGACTACACCCACACAGGAGCCTGTCCAGCTGGCAAGACCCCGTGAGGACGCAAGGAGCCCGTTGCCCTGTCCTGGTTGTCCCTGTCACGCAGATGCACTTGACTCGGCTGCTTTTTCGATTTCATTACGGTTGACTTTTGTATCTGGGAGTTTCATTTCAGCTGCCAGGTAGCATCTGCTAGTCACATTGCTTCGCAGACAGAAGCAACATTTAATGTGTGCTACCTTTCAGAAGCAGGTTGTCCTAAGTGACTTAAAGAATGGATTTCAACATTCGACAGAAGATTAACATGTATTAAAAACTACAAACTATAAATCCTTTAAAAACATGTTAAGCTAAGCAGCCTCTTAAAAAGCCTATGCCCGTGTAGCCCGGCAGCCTGATGTTCATGCCTAGGTACTTTCTTTCATACAGCAATTAAGCCAAATACTTTATTATGTGTTTCCAAAGGGGGACAAAACGTCCAGTTACCTAGAGTGGCAGTATATAAACACATCACCCTTCTCTGACTCCAAAATGCAGCAGAAACCCTAAAATCTCACTGCCCAACATTCTCTTTGTTAAACGTGCCTTATTTGGTTATATTGATTCTGGTTATATTTATTCTGCAGCTTGTTTTGTGGGGACATTTAACAAGCTTTCTCTTAAAGACCCTGAGCCATATCTCAGTTACTCTCTGCTATCTGGTTTGGTTTTATCTAGATTATCTGTGAAGTTTAGATGCAAAAGCAGCAGAAGGAGTCACAGGTTTAAAATTCTGTCATCAGTTCTAATACAGGCTCCATGATTTATATGACACTTCTAACCTTTTTATCCACTTCTGTGTCCCCCCTCTAACACAGATACACCAATAACTTTTTCTTCTTACTCCAAGGAAATTCTGCAGCTTTTACATTATACCACAAACACTTTCCCCCAGTAACACATATGCCATGGTCAGCTGCAAACAGGATATTCTTGCCTAGCTAAATTTATTACATTTGAAGTAAAATAGTCACTATTAATGGAGAGACTTTCTAATAACTCTTTGCAGATGCAAGATACTTAGGGGAAAAATAGCAATGATCTATTTTCTTCTCAGTTATATTTAGGGAACATTTCAGCGGCTAAGCAAGGACATGCACAGACAATAAGTATCGAGGTTTCATTACAACTTGAACCTTGACTTTTCCTATATTTATTAACACTTCCCATTCTTTGTGAGTACCATTTTTCAATGAAGAGTTTTAAACTACTTGCAGTTTCACATGAGCTATCAGTAATTTAATATAAAAAAATAAAAAACACCCGCTCTGGACAGCAAGAAAGTCAAAGCAGGCTTAAAAGAGAGTTTTCCTTGCAGACGTTTAACTCGACAGCCTGAGAAATTACAGTGAATTTTGTGAATGCTATGGCCAAATCTGTATTTTTAACCCAAGCATGCTTACAAATTTCCCAAAATATTGGAAAAAGCTGTAACTGAGACCACAGCTACTTCTTACACGTCCACAGAAAGCTCATAACCATGAACAAACATCAATGCATCTTACCTCAATCATTATATGAAAGGCGTGCTTGCAGAGAGGGGAGAAAACACAAGCAAAATAAATTACTATTTATATTGAGAACGAGATGAAAAACAGCTTATAAGCAATGAGACAAAGCAAACTGTGAATTAACAACAGAAATGCTTGTGGGGGTAACAATACCGTCTTGCAGTAATAATAACTGAAAAATAAAAAGCATCATTAATAGGTCAGCAAAGAAAAAAGGCAGGAAAGAGATCAGATAATACATATCATTCGTTGAATTCATCTTGTAATTGCAAGAGAGAAGTGTCTGTTACAGGTGTCTAAGCAGGGACTGCAAAGCAGCAGCAAAGCATGTGCAAGAGGACAGGAGAGGGCACTGCTGCTCCACACCGCAGGCGCCCGCGCGGCTGCTCTGCCGAACCCGCGGGATGCGGCTGGGGCACTGGAGAGGTAATAACACTGTATGGAGCACACGGAGAGGCACACTGCACCGCTCAAGACTGCTTCCAACCACTCACGTGAGTTTACAGGCTGCTGATGCAGCAGTAGAGGATGCCCAAGATACTGAGCCAGCCCTTTTCTTCCATTATGTTCTCAGGGCTACACATAAGAGAGCCAACACTGCTGGTCCCTGCGCTGGAGAAGGCCCAGAACACACTTGACATCACTAGGATAACGAATGATAGGAGAGACCAAGTGCTCCTTGCAGGGCACACAAGCTGCACCAGCAGCATCCGGGCCACCTGGAGCCCAGTAGCAGCTTGAAAAATGTCAGTTAATTATTTGTATTCATAGTATGAAAATAGTATGGATAGTTTTATGCCTCTCTGCTCCCACACTTCCCTGCCTCCTAGGTACTGTGTGTATCCTTCAGGAACAGGGAAATCCCATCCTTCTGGTCTTGCCTTTGTGGAAAACTGTAATCATGAGACTGAAAAAGAAAGAAGTCCTGCTCCTTTATAAGGATCAAACCTTCAAACCACTAAATTTAGGAGCGCAGGGCAATCTTCAAAGAGCTTCAGGAATATCCTAGAGCTTCTGAGTTTGAAATGCTGTCCTCGACCCTTCACACTCCAGATCCCTATCCTGCACTTTTCCGGCACTTTTCCGTAGAAATGCAGGTACAAGCAGTTTAAGCATTATATGGCTATCACAGCAATGTGATGTATGCTTGCCTGGTTTAGTTTAGGAATTAATACAGCTCTTCTAAATACAAAAGAAATGGAAAAACCCCACGGAACAGTAACCATAGGCACAGAGACTTCGTATCCATCCCAAGCGGGAGCAACTCCGCACATGAGACAGCAGTGATCCCTGCAGGCAACCACCCAGGAGCTGCTCGGGCTCCTCCAGAAACCAGGGCTATCACAGCCATATTCTGAACTTCAGTTCACAAAACCCTCTGTGAATACTACGTTCATACCAAGAGCAAATACATATTTTAATGTTTTGCAGCAATTCCTTGATTTGTTCCTAACTAGCGTCCTAATTTTGCCATCAACATATTTGTCAACAGGCCCCTTGACCTCTCTATTCCTAAAATTGAAACGATCTCTTAAGACATCAGGAGTAAGTAACACTGTTAGTATGTGTGTGTTTGTGTTCTCTTACCTGCTAAACACTTAAAAATACAGCTGCAATTAGGGTTTATTTAAATGGAGATAGCTCATTCAAAAGCAAATTAAAAACAAGGACTTTTTAATTTAAAAACAAAATCATCAAGATCTGAAAACGGACACCTGGGCATCTGTTTTTATAGCAAACGTAGTATCAAATAAGCATACATCATTTTAAATACCTGGGTTTCAATTTGAGCAGCCATCCAGCAACTGCACGTTTAAGGACTCCTTGTTTACAAGGCCTTTCCTAGTGCATCCTTACAGGCCCCCCATCCCGGCGTTTCTTCTTTTAAGCACCCGTATCCCAGCTGGGCCCTTCAATACCACAACTGAGGAACGCACCAGATCCTTCTCCGCTCCGATTCCACTTAATGGCTCAATCAGGTTATAGGAGAAGCCCTTTCCAGGTCTGAAGGGTTGAAATGCAGCACTGCAGAATAGTGTCTCACACTTTTAGCAGTTCAGGTCTCAAGATCATTTAGTTCTCCTTTTTAAATTAACATTGCCCAACAAACATTCCTGCATGTTTGGAGTATCTCCTTCTACAAACACTTCTCCTTTTCTTATTCTTCAAGCATTGCAATGGTTCTACAAGAGCATTTCCCATAATAGCAAAGCAACATATGAAGAAAAAAATGAATATCCTTCTGCCACACAAGGAAAATCACAGTTGGCTACAGAGAGGAATGAAGAAATCAAGTGTTTAGATTAAGACTGTCTCAAAACTGTAACTGTGTAAGGTAGATTATTTGATGAACTGATATGTAATTTAGAGAATAAAAGTAATAAATTAAGGTCTATTAAAGATTTCTTAATAAACATATTTATCAAAGCAAGGTATAGAAACATGGGCAGCGGTAATTTGCAAGCAACCGTTCGCAGCTCCACACACACCTCGCCAAATCCTTCAGCACAGGCCAGTGGCTGAGACCAGATGTCAGAGTCACAGAGGGCATTGCTTGTTTTGCTGCCTGCTCCTCCCCTAGCAGCCTGCCCTGCAGAGCTGGGGTCTCCACTGTGCACTTAGACACGTACTGACTAAAGCCAGTGCTACTGAAAACCCTTCTTCTCTGCTATGCACTCCATCTTATCTTCATACATCATAAACAGCTTTGAATTTCCATTTCTTAGAGCTAAAAAACAAGTTATGAAACCCATGACCTAAGGACAAGAAGGTCTTTGCAGTCAGGACACCCAGAAGAAGGTGCTCATGGTGTGGCTGTGATGAGAGCCGCCCACCAGCTCCATGGGACAGGACGGCTCCTCATGCTCACCATGCTGGATTTGCCTCAGGGGTTCAAGAGCAGAGGGACTACCAGCTCAGTGTCTCTTCCAAATACATGCTTCAGCTGACATGAACTCCCGGTTCACCTAGGACATGATTTTTCAAGACCAGGGATGCACACTAGTAAGGAGCAGCCGTAGGTGGTAAATGTTTTCTTGAAACTTCATACCAGACTACTGTGCTCAATTCAGGGAATACTGGGTAGAAAGTTCAAGGAAGTGATATACAGGAGGTTAAAAAGCATAATATGCAGTCCTATTCTTCAACTGTAGAATCCTCTGAGAAAATTAAAGAGAAATGGTAATTCCTAGCAAGCAAATTTGCCTTCCTAAATGCTCCAAGAAGGGCAGGCTGAGCTGTGGATCGTTATTTCTTCAATTTTAGGTAATACTTAGCTGGCCTGGATCAGGATTTCCTTGTGCTCTTAGATGTTAAGAACACAAAGCATCTTTGACCCAAGTCACTTCAAATGTTTCAAAAGAGACCATAAAAGTAGGTTATGAAAAAAATGCTATGTAAATCTGCAAAGCTTTTTTCAACCCTCTCAACATATGACTCTTACTTTAAAACCAAAACACAACTCCATGGCTGTAACACAAGCAGAGCTGCACCTGTACCTATGTGAACTGATAGAAAACAGACATGTTACTTTATCAATTATTACGCTATAAAATAGGTTATGATCTTATCTGCCAGGTGAGAGAGGGCTAACACTGCACTTGTAACCAGCATTAACTGACATCCCTGGCCCAGGCTCAAGAGACATGAAAAATAAATGGGCATAAATGAGCCCTTGGCCATTCACAGGTATATTTNATGACTCTTACTTTAAAACCAAAACACAACTCCATGGCTGTAACACAAGCAGAGCTGCACCTGTACCTATGTGAACTGATAGAAAACAGACATGTTACTTTATCAATTATTACGCTATAAAATAGGTTATGATCTTATCTGCCAGGTGAGAGAGGGCTAACACTGCACTTGTAACCAGCATTAACTGACATCCCTGGCCCAGGCCAAATGGGCATAAACGAGCCCTTGGCCATTCACGGGTATATTTCTACCAGCAATATTAGCTGGATGCTGTGAGGAAATCTAAACTACCTCTAATTTTGAGAGGGAAAGCATTTGTCCACACAGACAGCAGCCTTATTCTCAGTGTCCTTAGTGCTGAGGATTGCAAATTAATAGAGCAAGAGCAACTCTTTCTGTTTAAAAATACATAGACGATATCGAACATATTAACTCATTTCCAGGTAAATTTGATCAGATGTATAAGTTTGTTGCATGGTAAAATGAGCCAGTCCCTTCATAATGTTATATATACTTTGCAAACTTACATGTGCTAATAACTCATTTAAGAATTATTGAAGTGACAGATTTTGTGGAATTTGACAGTCTGCTTTAACTAGGCACCAGACAATACAATGAGGCGTAAGATTCACGGCCTGAGCTGGAGTCAGACGTTTGTGACGGAACTGCAGGGAGCGGCAGCAGGAGCGGCTGCTCCCGTGGCTGGGGAACCCACGGCCTAACCGGGAACCTCAGTTATCTTAAACACCTGCAGAAATGGTGCAAGCTCTCTCAAACGGAGTAACAAATGGACAAGGCCTTTGCACTTGTGCTGTAGGCACCGGCAGGAGCTCTCTCTACTGTAACGACGGCTCCTCAGCTCTCTCCAACCAAAACATCGAACGGAATCAATCGGGAAATGCAAACCTTAAATTCATTATAAAAACTGCTCCTACTACATAAGCTGTTGCATAGTTCTCTATTTATCTAAAGGGAATATGAAGATAAGATAATCCACACAACCGTGAGCTGTGCAGGAGCTGCCCCCAAATATGTGCACACCCTGGGAAACATTTTTACTTCTAAAAGAAAATGAAGCTGTTTCCATTTTCTCAAAAGTTAGTCCTTAACACTTCATTAGTTTCAAGCATTTCTACTTGCTTATTACTTCATTCTTTGCAATCATGCACTTCCTTTCCTTATACCATGCTCTATGACTTATTCTCCTTAGTATGTTCCTTCTCCTAATTCTTCCAAAATTTATCACTGTCCTATATTTTATCTATCTTTCACTCGTTCCTCATCCATCCTTTAACTTCTAGTGAAGGAAAGATTAGTACAAGGACATACTGCACCCTGACACTTATTATCTTCTCAGAATAGACTAAGGGAAGAGAGCAAGAGGCTCCTGATGTTATTGATTTCATGTAGAAATCAATACAGAAATCACTCTTGTAGTTGCTAATTCTAGTTACCAATCCCTTTTATCATCCTGCCTCGCAAGTCTAGGGGGAAAAAATTAATTTACCTAAAAACTGCAGATAATGCTCTGATTATTATTAAATGTTATACCAATATTTAATATATTCATTATATAAATATTTAAATATTTGGTGTTTATAAAAGTCTTCCTGCTTCCTCTGCTTCCTATTCAAATCAGCTCTAATCAAATTTAAAGTTGAGAAATACAGTTCTGTATATATTAGAATATTTTTTACATGCTATTTTCATAATTTCATTTAGTTTTTCAAACAGAAGCAGCTTTTCTCGACTTTCCACAAACCTTAATGCTCGCTCACCACAAGATGAGAAAGTGTTATTACACCATAGCTACCCCATACGCAACATATATTTATCCCAACAGATATAATCAGAGCATTAACAAAACAGATCATTATCCTATTTAATAAAAGGTTATGACGTATCCACTCCGGTATCACACACAAACCAGGCAACAAAAGACCTAAACTGGAGGAAAAGCACCAAAATTCAAGCTCTCTATATATCACACACATTTAGCAGTTACTTGCTTTCCTAGGACTTTAACCAGTACTGATTTTAAGTTTAGAAGGGAAATTACATTCTGGAATTACTGACAGATCTAGCAATTCCATCTTTGATCTTATAAAGACATCTTCTAGGTTAATGTAAAACCCCAAATCCAGAAAAGTTTTACAGATGCAAGAGTTCATGCTAATACATGGCACAAAGTTTGAGTACATGCAATATTTTTCCACAGGGCCAGGAAATACATATTTTTCCCTCTACATTATGTCCTGTTATTTGGCAAGTACTTACTCCTGCTGTTCTCTCTCCTTGCTCCAGCTTTTCTTATTTATTTATATGGAACAGAAACCAATTTTGTTTCTCAATGACAGGCAGCAATGCTCCCTGGAAAACCCTGGAGCCAAGCAGCAACACTAAAAAATATCAGTGAAGTTCAGGGAAAACTCAGATAATCACTTTCAAATGCCATTTTCCCCCCAACATCACTGTATTCAAGCCCAGAGGTCACCGTCCCAAGTTAGGGCAGCAAAATATCCGCAAAAAAACAGCAGTTGGGTGGCCCCGAGCAAAAGGCTTTCCCACTGTGAACACAGCCTATTGGGTTGTTGTTCTTCCTTTGGCTCTGAAGGGTTTGTGGTCTCCATTCTTTTTTTTTTTTTTTTTTTTTTTTTTTCTTTTTTTTTTTGGTTTTTTTTTTTTTTTTTTGTTTTTTGTGTTTTTTGTTTTCTTTTTTTTTTTTTTTTTTTTTTTTTTTAACAGCCTTCTCATCGCAGCCAGATGCTGGGACACAACTGACCTCAAGGAAAGGGACTTCTAGTGTCAGTGCAGCCGCTGCACTCAGAGCATCATCTGACAAGAGCAGGAACTGCGTCCGTGTGGCCAGAAAGTTTGGACCATGACCCAGCATTGTCAATTGACGTTTCAGATGATGAGATCGTGATCCTAAAATGTTTTCTGGGTAAAACACGTACACTGGTAAAATTGGGAATCTAAAGGCAAAGTACCAAATTCCTAATGCATGAACAAGTAAGAAAAAGATGACAGTCACGACAGCAAGGCCACCTGGCAGGCGAAGCCCAGTGCCTGCGTTTCAATGACTGCTTGGCTTCTACTCCCTTCAGATGGTGTCTGTATCTCAGTCCCATGTTTTAATAGCTGGGCTTCCACCAGTTACTATTTTCTGCTCCCTGCTAATTGCCATTGTGATCTTGTGCGGTCAGGATTAGCCTCCCTGCTTCACTTTGCAGTTAAGCAAAGCATTACATAAGGCTCAATCATAAGTACCTGAAACCAGCTGCAGGCAACTTTCACACAAGGGATCCTTTAACCACATGGGAGCAGAGACTTCCCACACCCCACCTGCAATATTAAGTCTTTGCCATCTCATGCTGTGCTGTTTATTTCCCTCCCCCCCAAAAAGACAGAGACATGTACATATATTAAGAAGCTTCTCAGGTGTTCATCAAATATCAATTAATTAAAGCAGATGAGGAATACTTAATACAAAGCTGGTAGCCACAAAACCAGAAAAATAAGTATTAACACCTTTAAACAAGGTATGTAACATAAACTTCAGTCATGTTACAGATGCACACTTCCTTTTACACTCTCCTCTCCAGATAGTGTTTTACCTTTTACAAAAATAAAGAAATAATAATACAGCACTTACTTGGGTTGGAACAAGCACCGGCGGATACGCTAGTTTGTGATGTCTGTACATCCAGAAGGAAAAGAGGACAATCACCGCAATTCCCATTATAGGCACCAATGAATAAAGCAAGGTATTGAATAGAGGTGGCTTAGGTGTAACAGGATTGGAGGTTGCTGGTGGGAAGGAAAAAAAAAAATAAGATTTTTTGCAATACACCTCCTAAGAATCACGCTTGAAACATCTATGATCCTGTTTTTCTCAAAGCTATAGTAATCAGCACTACTGGCAAGAAATATTTAATTAAAATGCACTCAGAAAATATGAAGCATATTCTAAAGGCAACATTTTAAAGAGTACAAAAATAACGTAGACCTCCAGATTTATGGATCAGCACATCTAGTTTTGTTCGTGCTTTAAGTTTATCTACATGTCTACAGGGTGTTTGTATTTAAAAAAAAAGTTTCTCAAGACTGCCTTCACTTAATTAATGAAAAAAGAATCAGGATAGAAGTTTAATCTTCGAAATATATACAATGTGATTTCATTAACAAGCAGAACGGGCCAGAAATAATCTGCCAAAGTTAGTCTGCACTGTCAATTTGCTCAAAAGAAAAAGCCATTAGTTCCAGACTCTTCTGTAGGACTTGGGAAGGACTTCAGAGAAACACTGCTCCGGGGGTAGCTGACATGGGGAGCCACAGAGCATTGGGACAATAAGAAGTACAATGAAAATGACAACGATGTTAACTGTTGGGTTAGCAGTAACGGTGACAAACCCACCAAGAATATCACTTGGGTCAGTGAAGTTTGAAAAATAATAATAGAATAGTATTATTTATAGAGGAAAAGCATCCACAGGCTGGTACATGCACACATGAATGTACAGTTTATACCACATGGATTTAAAGTCTTTTATAAGCTTATTAACGCAATAAAGGTAAGATTTTACAATAAACCTTGTATGTTAAAATCGCAAATTATTTCAGATTATCTTTCTTTCTTACATTTAGAAAAGCATCTTTTTCTCAATTTTTACCTTTTTACCAATTTGAACTATTTTCTTCTGGTATAGAGCCCTTTCATGTTGGAGAAGTGAACAGATAAGTCTCCAGGCTCTGTCTACAAAGGCACATAGCTCTTTACCACTTGGGAATCAGAAACTTCCTGGTAGAAAAAGTGGACCAGAACACTGAAAAGTCTAATGTGAACATACACAACATGAAATGCTTCTGAACTCTGCTAAGCCATTTCTTCACGAACGTGTTTGACTGACTTACGTTGGGTGACCTCCATTTCAGGAAAATAGAAGAAACGTTCGTTACACATGTTGCCTTCACAACAACAGAAAAACACTTCAGGGCTGTCCTTCTTCTCTATGCAATCATTCCTATAAAAGACAGTATTAAGTCTTATTAAGATTAAACTATTTTGCTCAAGAAAAAACACACGTTCCTATTTAAAATAGAAACGGAGCTTCAGTAATTTTCCAAGCAATCTTACTACCCAAATAGAAGTTAAAAGTGAAGAAGAAACAAAGTAATTAAAATAAATTTTACTCATCGTTTCATACTGCAATGAAACATCATTAATGTTAATCACTGTCACACGGTTGGAGAGAAGTAAGGAGGAGAATTTTTTTTTTTAAGAAAAAAAAATTAAGAATATTTGTATACAATGTCTCCTGTATACATCATGCATAGTTCTACTTCACAATTCAGGAATCAGCTAATTCAGTAGTGTAAGCTACTCAAGCCAGGTAAGGAAAATAGAGTCATGTAGGGAACAACTTGACAGCAGAAAGAATTTGAAAATCTTGTAGGAATAGGTGAGGATTTTATTTACTGCTGAAGAGCTAAATAAGAAGTTTTTCATTCACCCTCAATAATTAGATTATAGTATAGCATAACTTCCATAATGCTTTTTTCTTTGACATGCTTGACTTGTTGCTGTTTGTTATCATACCAAAGCTCCATGTTTGGTAAACTAGTCTTCAATCTCAGATATAACACTTTGTCTAGCATATTTTAAATAAGAGCATGGCAACTGGCATTCTCATGATAAGTAACAGTTAATGAGATCTTAGAAGTAGTTCTCAACTTTTGCCTCTTTCCTTACAACTATTTCTTCCTCCCCATAGCTTATTTCTTCTTCTCCCAACTCCTCTTGTTTAATACCATAATTTTTCATATTCTTCAATGCTAAAATGGGAAGAGAAGGTTAACAATGCTAGAGTCTTGTTCCATTTCCAAACAAAACAATTTTCATCCTAAATTTAATATTTTGTGGTAATAGAATTATAAATATTCTCACTTCTTCACCAAAGTTATGGCCAAGAAGGGAGCAGGGGGAAGAAAAAAGAAAAATTGCCAGTCACGTCCGATTACTAGATACCAGCAGCAAGAATTAAGGTTTCTTGATCATCTTTTCCTCCAATGCAGCCGAATTTAAGTTGTGCCATGCAAATGGACGTGGAGATACCTTGCTACTTCTGAGAAACATATACATCAGAAGTACTGTTCCATTTAGCTTTAAGCTATGCATAAAGATAGAACACAGATCTCTTGTGTTGGGAAGTGTAGGAAAACTTCGCCTTTTGCAGAGATGACTGTTTTCATTCAGAATTTAGGAAACAAAAAAAGAAATTCTTACATTATTATTTTTAGGCATATTTCAGAGCTGCATCTTAAAAAAAGACCCGCTAGTTATTTAATTTTTTAATTTTCTCCCTTTGCAAACAATAACTAGTTTGTCTAACACAGGTTAGTCTGATACTTCAAAGAACTATTATGCTATTTCTTCAAAGAGTCATAACCTTTATTCAGACAGCACCTACCAAAACTGGAGTCCTGCTGCTTCTGCTCATGGGTACTTGCTAGACCATCTGTTCCACAGAAATGACTGGGATTTTAAAATACTCAGCATCTCTTCGAGCTGCCACTGAGCTGAGCTTTTAATAAACGGGCATAACACTTCCATGGTCACGGAAAGAGCAGAGCCAGGGCGCCCAGCTCCCTAAAGACTTACGAAAACTGAACTCTGATTTCATGTTTTTATTTCAATACTATATTTGTGCTGTTTGACAATAACAAGTCCTGAAAAAAAATATTATTAACAGCCTAAACATTAATTTAATATGTTAAAAAAAAATCTGTTTAGGTTTTAAAATATATATATCTCTCCCTATACATAGAGACAGATAAAAATTAAATCTATCCTACTAGATACATAGGAAGGTAGCTCATGCCATTCTGTAAAGAAGAGTTAACTACTTAGGATTTAGGTCCCTCACTCAAGATAAGTGAGGAAAAAAGTGTGTGGGCTTGTAGGTGAGTAAGAAATAAACTATCTACTTTTCCCTCAGTCACTGCTGCAGAGGGGACATTGCATCAAAAAAAAAGAATAGCAAGCAAGTTTTAGATTACCAATAATTTTAAAAATTTCAGGAAAACTTGCTTACCTGTCATAACAGTTGATATCATCCAGCCAGCAACCTTGTTTCACAATTTCAATGGATCCGGAAATATTCTTCCACGTAGCAAAGCAGTGTCGCCTTTTATCTTTATCACCATAGCAAGGTTCAATGCCACTGCGGTTTGTTTTATCCTTTTCCCAATTAGCGTTGTAGTAGATGCACTCTTGTGTTTCTGATCTGCCAAGTATGGCACCTTGTAGGGATTAAAAATAATTCACAATTAAACAGTTTTCTGAAACACATCTGAACAGTCAGAAAGACACAATATTGCGTATTGTGCCCTGTCTGTCCTTCCCATGTCATCCGCCCTACACACACTGTGGCATCAACGGCCACAATCAGAGGCTTCACCCAGCAGAACCAAGGGGTCTAGAGACGCCACACCTGGGCACGATGAGCTCTGAACTCCTGGGAGGGTAGAGTTTGAAAGATGCTTCTAGGGGACGCGGTGCAAGAAACCTCATGCACCCACGAGCACTGAGGCAGCTGGGGCAGAAGGGAGGAATAACTGGCTTTTTACTCCTGTTTTTATCTTGTCGAAGGCTGCCAAGAGGAGGTCATTAATCTTCATCTGAGCACCCATATTTAACACATATTAAAAAATATGGAGGGAAAAAAAAAAAAAAGAAAAGAGGCAGGGGGTGGGGAAGAGAGTGACTATAACTCCCTAAAGAGTCAGAAGACTCATTTCAAAATTAAGGAAGGGGCAGAAGGATGACAAACTGTGTTTACTTTGCTTTCACACCTATCTGATCTATCCAAGGGAGGCGGTTACATAACGTGTCACATTGCAGCACACATTTAAGAGTTTCAAGAGCAGCATCTGCAGGTCAGTATCATACATATTTATTCGTATCACTCAAGACATCAGCACCGTGATACACCAACTCCATCTCTGCAAGCATGTTCCTGTTTCTCTCTTTTCACAGTCTGACACAAGGACACTGCACACAGAGTGGTTGTAACCCGGGCTCTGTTTGCTCTGCAGGCAGCAGCACCGCAGAGCAGCGGCAAGAGGTGGGACAAGGGGACTGCCTCACTGGAAGGGCACCCACCACACAGCACCACCTCGAAGGAACCACCACTGAGAAACCTGCTATGGAAGGACCAAAAAACTGCACCTCAGAGCAGTAAGAATGATTTAAAAACGCAAATTTTGAACAAGCACTGAACCTCAGAGGCGAACGCAATGTTGGGCATTTCCCCACTATTCCCTTTGGAAACTTTCGGCATTGATGTGTTCCCAAAATAGGCAGAGGATGTTGCTTACGCTTCTTGGGAAGGAGCCTAGATGTTCCACAGAAGAAAGGCACGAGCCAGCTGGTAACACTGTGAGATGCAGCATGTTAACTATTATTGCTTTGTGTTGAGAAGGCCTGACCTTTAGATCTCCCAGCTATGGCAAGAAACAGATGAGGTAACAGATTGAACAATTTGGTTCTGTCAGTGCAATAAAGCAGAAGTCCTGGATTGCTCTCACACGTGCCATTCCTCTGCTGCTGCTGCCAAGCCTAGCCACAGACGAGCTGAATTTGATGCAATTCTGAAGTTACATTAAAATCAACTTTGCACAAATATTTTTTCTCATAAATGCCTTCTCTATAATCAGCCTCATACATTAAGGCTCTGAATCAGTTCAACATATGCAATTGGCCAGCAACCAAATTGTGGTGCAGTGACCTCAGATCCGAATGGAGCACCCCACTGCAGTATCTCCCTAGGGGCTCCATTCAGATCTGAGGTCACTGCACCACAATTTGGTTGCACTGCAGTACCTCCATAGGGGCTGGGTGGGCACTGGTGTTGGTTGCCAGACAAAACTCATGCACAGACCTCCTAGAGTGATCTTGGCCTTATCTTTCAAACTGGACAAACAGGAACAAGGTGAAAGCAAAGAAAAAAATGAGCAAATCACACATAAGGGCAGCCCTGAGCCCAGAGAAAACATCTGCTTGTGACCACCCTTTCCACAAGAATGAGGATAAGCCTTAGAGAAATGTGCTAGTTGGCATTTATGACAAAAAAAAAAAAAAAAAAAAAAAAACAACACTATTTGGGTCCCAATTCAGGAATATGACTGTAATAAAACTCCTAAAAATATTCTGAGTGCTGACAAATGTCTTCTGATGAAAACTGTTGGATCCTCAGGAAATCTGCCACTGAACCTCAGAGAACCAACTGCTATTGATAAAGGAAGACGTGACCAAGCCGGCACCAAGATGATCCCATGGGTTGAGCCTAGGTCTGAACGTTTGGAAAAGAAAAACAAACTATAGTATGCAAGAATATTCTAGGATTTGACAGAATTAAGTTTCAGCATCTCACATGCTCTGTGCAGTGTTGCAATGAGTTTGCTAATGCATCCCTAGACATTTGTGCTCATCCCAAACAGTTGCAGCAAGACAAGAAAACCAACAGTCGCTACTGAACTTCTGAACTGCTGTTAATACATATTACCCCATAATTGTCAGTAGTAGAGAAAACAAATTTATTAGATTTTACATGAGCATTCTGAGTAGCCACACTTCAGGAGGTATTTGGAAGACTGTCTGCCATTTTTTTCCAAGCAGGTCTATAAAAGTGCCTGAAAAAAAATTACAGTTGATTTTTAAGGTAAACAATAACTACACATATCTAATAAGAAGGACTATACCATCTTAGTCCCAACTAAGAAAGGGATTAACAAACAGCATAGGAAGTACAAGTTCTCTGTCACAGATACTACTATATTATGACCAATAAGGGGAAAAGAAATACAGACTTCTGGAAGTTCTATCATCTGGGTTATATTTTGTAATCCCAATAGTGAGCAACACAATCTTATTGGTCTGTACTGCAGGAAGGGTTTCAGCACATGGGGATTTTATTAATAATTCAGAGGCGCGATTATGGCCTTTATTATTTCATGTGTGTCCTGCTCCCATGTCCTCTAGGACATGCTTGGTTGATGATGCCATGTCCAGAGCACAAGCAAATCCAGTCATAGAGATGTGCTTGTTCGTTGGCTTATGAAACCTAGCAAAATCTGTAAGCTAAAATAATCAAAATTGCCAAAAATCTACAGAGATGGTTTGAAGGTGCTGAGACTCAAGTCTACGGAAACCAGCCAGTATCCACAGATTGCTCTCATGGGCCCTCCTAACGCATAACCTACACCACCTCAATTAGAGGGGACCAGAGAATAAAGCAATTCCAAACACATTTCTGTATGTCTTCCAGCACTAATCAGACTACTTTTCTAGCTAATATTTTTGAGATGCAGTGATTTAGATCATAGAATGCCTAAAGTGGAAGGGACCTCTAGAGGTCATCTAGTCCAAACCCCTGCACACGCAGGGCCACCTAGAGCACGTGGCACAGGACTGCAAACAAGCAGGTCCTCCAGAGAAGGAGATTCCACAACTGGCCTGTGCCAGTGCTCTGTCACCCTCACTGTCAGGAAATTTTCCCTTAAGTTCCTGTGGAACTTTTGGTGCTTAAGTTTGTGGCCATTTCCTCTGGTTCTGTCAGTGGCCACCACTGAAAAGAGGCCAGCCCCATCCTCCTCACTGCCTCCCTTGGGGTACTTGTACACACTGATCAGGTCCCCTCTCAACCTTCTCTTCTCCAGGCTGAACAGGCCCAGCTCCCTCAGCCTCTTCTCATAGGGCAGATGTTCCAGGCCCCTGATCATCCTCGTGGCCCTGCGCTGGACTCTCTCCAGCAGCTCCACATCCCTCTTGTACTGGGGGGCCCAGAACTGGACACAGTGCTCCAGATGTGGCCTCACCAGGGCTGAGTAGAGGGGCAGGATCACTTCCCTCGACCTGCTGGAGACGCTCCTCTTAATGCACCCCAGGATGCCATTGGCCTTCTTGGCCCCGAGGGCACACTGCTGCCTCATGGTCAACCTGTCGTCCACCATGACGCCCAGGTCCTTCTCGGCAGAGCTGCTCTCCAGTAGGTCAGTTTAGGGGAACAGAATAGGCACCAAAAATTAGTCATCAAAAATTTAAACCCTACATGATTCTTGGACTGAAACATACCAATAGCATACCAATAACTGGGCCAAACTGCACTGCCAGTGCTAGAAACAGAGACTCTAAATAGGGTACCTGTCTCCTGGTACTCCTGCCCCAAACACTCAAAGAGAAAAGAAAAAGCAGTGCTCCCTGACCGAAGCCTAAACAAACCATCAAAGCTAGAGCAGGAAGAGATGAACCAAGGGTGGCTATCGTGCTTTTTGGTCACAACTGGCAGAATCACCATGTTGATGCTCGAGAGAGTTTCATAAGAAAAGGGATGCACCTTGAAACAAACAGTTATCTCGACAGCTTAGAAAAACAAGCAAATTTCCTCCCTCTCCACAGTCTGCATGCAACCCAAACGTTACCTCCCTTTTCTGCAGAGCAAGAGGGAACCAGCCTGCGGAAAAGCAGAGATGGCTCCTGGATGGCATCCTGCCTCTGCCCCACAGTTTTAATCCACTTCCCACCTGCTGAGAGCAGTAACTCGGTAACACCCATCTGTGACTCACTGAAATGCTTCTGATCAAAGTGATACTGTGTCCAGGTTGGCATTTCTAAGACCTCTTCTCTGTGAGCTATACATTGGTAGAACATCTCAACGATGAACTATGAAACATGACAACAGTCCCAAAAACTCGTTAAAAATTCCTGCAACTTCAAAGATAGATGGGAACCTCTACCATGTTAATTACTTACAAGAACTCTATCTGCTTTTCAACTTTCCTTACCTGCTTAAGCCACAAGATAGATGATTATTAATAAAAATGAAGTTTTCTGCAATTTTTTCCATACTATACACTTAATATGTCTTGCAAAACTCTGCTGAATATGCTCAGTATCAACATTGTGCCATGTTATGTAATGAAGCATAAAAAGTTTCTCCTTTCACGTTCCCTCTCAAAACATACAAACAGAAGAGCAGAAGTTGGCCTATTCATAGAGTTATATGTTATATTATACATATACAGACCAAGCTTCACTACTATATGTGAACTTCTTTTCAGCGGTTAGAACTCCCCTTCCTAAACATAAAACAGTTCAGCCTAACATAAAAAACAGTTCATCCCTCCCCTTTCCCTCTCCCAAGAGGGCCAGCCCTTTTGCCTGAAACCAGCTCAGTGAACTGGCAAGCTGCTCAGTTGTTTGTTTGGCCTTGCCCAGGCCACAGCAGCTCCTGGCTAATGAGCAGCCACGCAGTGACCAGCAGATGCTGGTAATTCACATCTGCCCTCCCCAGGTGAACCAACCTAAACAGGTAGGTGCCAGAGCGGCGCCAATGGAAGCAGGGATTGCCTTGGACACAGAACAGGGCAAATGGAGTGATGCGTGTGGAGAAAGGCGGGGTTCAAAACTGGAAGCTTTAAGCCTTTAATTGCTCCCCCACTCAGCTGAGCTGGGAGCTCTTGAATTCAGCTCTGCAACATATTTATGGAGCATCATCATGCTCCACTTCAGTCTTGGCTTTGCACAGCCTCTGAGCAGGCTCCTCCCGGGTGCTTCTGCTCCAGCCTTGCCAAAACAGCAAGCTCAACACGCTCCCTTCCAGGCTCACCCTTCTTGACCAGGTTGGCCAGAAACACATGCAATTTTTGAGGTGAAACTTTCCTGATACTTCTAGGGTATCAACATTGTTTTCAATCTCTAGGAAATGCTTCTTCAAAGGCACTGCAGGATTGTGCATCACAGCCAAATCGCATTAGGAGCTCGTGCTTTCCACATTATAATGCAAGACCACTTTCTGAAATGCATTTCTAAGTTATAGTGCAGGCAGAAAAAGTAGACTGTACTGAAGAGCCTCACAAAAAGCTGAACTGGCACAAATAGCTGGAAGTAATCCCTTCCTTCAGCCACTGAAGTTAAACAACTGTCAAACTACAGCATTAGGCATCTGAGTAAATACCTAGCATCATAAAAATGTTAATGTGCTTTTGACTGCTGAACCTTCTTTCTAAAGCAAAAGAAAAGTTGCATAACCTTGAATTTTGCTTTATCAGTTTAATTCCATTTCTATTTTCGACCAGTTTATACAAAGTTCCAAACCTTCGCTGTATGGGCAAAGATTATAAAGTTTGTTTTTTACTTTATGTTCCAAAATTGGTACTGAGTATATTAAAAGTAAAAGAATAAAAAAAATCCAGCAAAACTAGCTCTGTACCTGCAGTTACCTGGGCTGTCACTTGCCCTGGCTTTTCCTGCAGACTGCATTACTTTGCTTATCCAAAGTCGAATCTAATGATTATATGAGAGTTCCCATTCACAGAGCTGGAGTCAGCTCATATTTTTAAGGACAAGAATGCCATTGATAAGCCACATCCCTACTTTTCTTGCTTTCAAGCTCCTCAAAAATTTTCATGGGTCTCTGGGTTTGAGTACAAGCTCCCTGGGTAGCTGCCTTTGGGTATGAGCTCTAAATGCAATACAGTGTGCAGCTACAGGAATGCAAAACCTGCACTACAGCTAGGCTGGCTGCGAACCGCAGTACTCACCTGCAGCCGGAAAGGTCTGAGTCCTGAAAGAACAATGGAAGAAAAGAGCGCAGAAAAGCTGGAAGTATCTAGTCCTGGAATTATTTTCTAGAGAAAAGGGAAATCTAGGGCCCAACTATTTTACAGACTTTTGATTAACTTAATGTTTTCATCAGATGTAATTCCCACAAACTAGGTACCCTTATTATTTTTAATCCCTCTCTTCCCCTTCCCATGCTCTTAAGACATTACATCAAAGAGAGGCTGGCTTTAGGAAGTAAGAATTAACTGGATTTTTGCTATTATTATGCCTTTAAAAAAAATATACATAGAATAAGTTTGGACCTAAATGATTGGTAGATTATCAAGAACTTCGGGACATTCAAGATTCACTCCAAAATGAAAAAAAGCAATGGCACAACGTTAACAATTTCCTAACATATGAACCAAGGAAAGCACAGACATCTTGAAATATCACAGCTCAATAAAATACATATACAATCTATCCATATCAAATAATATAGGAAAAAATCCAACTACAGAAAAAAAATCATTTTTCTTATTGAGACAATTGCACATGAAAACCAAAAATTATTCATTTGCTGTCAGTCTGAAATGTCTCACTGAAACACCTTTTAGAAATTCAAGATTATTCCTGGAATTACCTCCAGGTATGAAGATAATGAAAGAATGTTTTATACATCTAAACATTTAATAACTCAGACTTCAAAGTCAGTTTCCATGAAGATGAACCATGCCCACATACTTAGTAAAACTGAAGTTAACAGAACCTAAGTCCACACTTTCCTCCAAGTTTGTTATGAAAACTATTCACTACTGCACTAAATTCTTACCTTTACTGACTGCGCCTAACAAAAGAATATGAACAAACTGACTTCTGGTACAATCTGACCTGATCATCTAGACTATGGCAAACTAACTCTAAACCAAAGACATTTACAACATGCAAATCAATGAAAATTTGCCTAAGAGAAAGTAAGTGTTCGAACAAGCCAGGTGTGCTTCATTTAACCTTGAAAGAATGCCTTTAGAATCCATTCATCAGAGGTTTGTATAAAATTCTTAGTGTTACCATTTCAATATATTAACTCAAAGTATTAAGATTATCCACCGAGATTTTCTTAAGCAATTACTGTCAGGAAGTGAAGACCTATATGCTGAATGAAAGGTATAAGTGAGCACCAAATGGTTCTTAAATACGAGAGCAAATATATGTGCTTCTGATGTGCCATAAATGGCCACTCTGGTCCAGCTAGGAGATCACCAAGCCCTGGGTAATGCTCCGGAATCAGGAGTGCTCCCATTTGCTGTTTGAGGCTTGAATTCAAATCTTTGATTTTGGTTATTCCCAAGTTGCAACAGAACTACACTGGTCCATCTGGGCAAGTAGGAATTTCTCCTTTCCAGCACCTCCCAACTGGGTTCTATTCCCCACCTTTCTTGAGTGCCTCCCAACTTGACTTCCAAAAGGGCTCCCTGCACTTATCTTATTGCTTCTATCCTTCCTTGCTTCTTGTTACTTGTACTCCAGAATATTTGCCTAGCCAAGGAGGTCCTTTTGCTCCTAGAGAAGCTAAAAGCTCTCAGAAAAGAGCTGGCTGACCAAAAGCAGTGGCAGATTCAAGCCAAGCAGCCTCCTCCCTGCTGTGCAGCCACCCTCTTTAATGGCACATAAGTGATCATGAAAGTGGGACAAATAGAGCCCCCACAGCATATTCGCAAGTCCAAAACTACCATTCCAGTTCACATCCATGTTAGATTTCAACAGTATTAACCACACTTGAATACCAAAATACCGATTTTTTACATAAATAAAACAAAAAGCCTTATGCATCACCGCAGATGCTGTAACAAAACCAAAATGGTTTCAGTGTTCTGTAACAAACAGAAGCAAAAGGCAAAGTACCAAGTCTCCAAAGCAGACTCACAAGAGCCACACAAGAATCAAGCATTATTTATTCTTCAGATACATTTTCTCAGGTTGTGTCTTGTGTACAGCTGTAAAGTATCCAACAATCTGTCCATCCTGAGAACCTGAAGAACATATTGTTAATGGGCCTTGCTCCCCACCTTGGATTTAAGGCACCACTGGGGTCTAGAAACTGCAAATCAAACACTTTACAGAAACAATTATGCCAACAGACTTATGCAATGCACATAGTAGCAACAGCAGAAGGTATAATAAAAATAATAACCTATCTGCTTTAATATTTAATGGAACAACCCAAGATGTGTTTTACTGAAGGACCATCGTGTAATCTATTAGTATCAAAAGGATTCCTTTCATTTAAAACTTCTCAAGAAAATGCATCAAGTTTTCAAACTAGCCCTACACAATCCTCACTCAATAAATAAGCAAAGAAACAGAAAACCTAGTTTTTCTGCACCTCAGAAAAACATTTCCCATTGTACTTTTTGTACCATTTTCATGCAGTTTTGTATTTTCAGTCAAATTATAGTTTTAAGGCTCTCAAGAGAAAAAACACTTGTTTATTACTAGTTGCCAGGAATATACAAATGTGTAATTTTTACAGTACTCAGAGAGGATATTTAGTATCTTCCTAAGTAAACAGGCATACATAAAAACAGTGACGATAGTTTGCGAGGTTCAGGAGATAGAGGTGATAAATGCAATAGGACCAGTCTTAATCAAGATCAAAGCTGTCAGAGAAGGCAGACAGACAGTCTAGACTGCTCTGCTTCTCAAAGTCTAAGCACATAAAAGCAACATCTGCAAAGGTCATTAATCACATTTAGTTCACAATCTTATCACCTCCCAAGCAAAGAGAAACAACTTTTACTTAAAAAATCATATGTTTATCTATGACAAGCATTTTAATTATCTTTAAATTAGGTATTTATCATTGATTAGGATGCTATTATCCTGATTTTGAATTATGCTAGGTTAATTTTATGTACACTTACATAGTTCCTTGAGTGAAGGATCTGTGGGCATACAGGACAGAAGGAAGAACTGGTAAGGAATCTCATTGAGCAACATTTATTTTTGCATTCTTAGCACAGGATGGAAATAATTTAAACCCTTTTATTAAAAATGTATTACACAAAACAGTATTCTGCTGAAATTTCCCCACACTCCCTACCTTATGTGCAATATCCCTTCCTTGTGTAGTATTTGTCATCAGAAAGAAGCCCTAAGAAATCATCAGAACTACCTGAAAAACTTCCTTTAGCAGTGTGCAACGTAATTATGGAAATGTAAACTGTTTGGAGCATAAAATAAGTTCTATCCTTCAACAGGAGGCTGGGAGAAATCTACCCACCAAAAATCCATTAGTTTATAAATCTGCAGTAACAGCTGGAAAAATTTAACAACAAAATCATCATCACAAAACAAGCAACCACAACCAGTAAATGCTGCATCAATCTCAACTTTAACACTACATTACATCCCACAAACTCTAGGGAAGTACATCAAGCATTTCAAAATCCATGATTTTTATACAAAATTTAAATGTTAGATTTTACAATTTAAAATATAACCTGTATGTAATTACAACTTATTTACATTTATTGGAAATACTGATTTTCCAACTATTTATACTTAACTTTTTTAATGTTGGAAAATCCTTTCACATCTCATTTCTTAAACTGACTGAGAGACTAAGAATTCTCAACACCAGAAAATTTGTAGACATCATCATCACTCCTGCAAGTTTTTTCTGAATCCTTCCCAAATTGCCAACTTTGTTTTCAAAGTTGGATCTTCAAAAGGGACATTTTTCCAGCAATAACCTCACCGATGCCAAAACACAATCCTACACTAAAACGGTCGGCATTGCATTCCTGTGCATCTGGCACGTGCAGGAAAAACAGCATCCTGAGGTTCTGCAGTATTTTGGGAGTTCATTTGCTCCTCTTCTATCTCAAGCATTACCCATCTCTAGCCCTACTGACAATTGATTTTTAACCTTTTAGAACACGCAGCCTAACAAAAGTTCATTTTGAGACAACTACACCTATGAGAAAAAAAAAAAAAAAAAAAAGAAAAAGGGGCTCTGAGAAATGCCCTGGTATCATGTAATTTAAGTTCTTTACTTTCTCTGGAAGAGAGGATGAGGAGTTAGTAGGAATTTCCTGCAGAGCTGCCAGGGCAGAGGGCCAGTGACAAAAAACATCAAAGAAAAGCAATTTGAGTAACACACGCTATGAGTGAGTGCAAAACACAGGGTTCTTTTGATGTTTAAGTTGGACACTCTCAGTGCTGAGCCAGGGCAAGCACTTCTGCCCTGTTGTTCACATGATCTATCTGATGCATTTCACCAAGGATTCCAGGTTAAGGAATAAGCATTCAAGTTAGGCAGGAAAGTACCAAAGGGAAAAAAAAAAAAAAAAAAAAAAAAAAACACAAATGCAGAGATTTTCTCGGAGTTTGGCTGCTTATCTTTAAAAACTTGGGACTGGTATGGGTTGAAAGAGTTTTTATTTTGGCAAATTTTCATTAGATAAACTTCATGGAATGATTAAAACTAAATGGAATATTTTTATTTTGTACCTAGCAAAGAAAATAATAATTTCTGTGAAGTTTCATTTTTATTATATGGCCATATACCTCTTCTCACAGATCTAGACTACTGCTTTGCTACAAGTCTATCTGCTTCATTTGGAAAGGATGCTTTGCCTTTTGGAAAAAAAGAGGGAGATTCTTCAACTAAAACAGTCCACGGACATGTGAGGTGAGCACCATCCTTCCCAGTGATCCTTCCCAGCTGAGCAGGAAAGAACTCTGCTGTTTCTCATTCTTGCAGATGGACATTTTTTATGGCAAGGGCAGCCTCCCCCAAGGGCAGGTATTGCTCTTCTGTTTTTTGCATGGAGCAGGAAATTAAATGGGCAGCCTAAAAAGTCACACTGGGGCAGTGTAAGTTTTGAAAAAAAGAAATCCAGAAGTCTATATAAGTGAATATATAAAGCAAGGAGGTGCTTGACAGAAGAAAACACCACCACAAAGTACATCTTTGCAACTAGAAATTACTCTTCTAAATACAGATATTAAGAAAAAGACATCTATTGACCTGAAATTCTCATGACACTATAGGATATGATTTTGACCCTATATTTCTTATTCAAGCAAAAGCAAAAGGCAGACCAAACAGTGAAAACCAGATCATCAATGCTGCTGCACAGACTGTGAAAGACTGTAAATCTTTCACAGTCTGACAGATAACAGTCTTAAATTTGGTGATTAGAACACCAAGTGCCACACTAATGAAAGCCTTGAACAGGACTCCTTAACCACGCTTGAAACATACTCCCCCTCAAAAGGAGATGACACTGATCTCTCCAATACATACATATCTACGAAGGAGAGGAGAAAAAAAAAAAAAAAAAAACAGTGCTATACCCTACTAGTTTACCTCTGGAAAAAACTGACAGACAAGTCATCTGCTATAGTGTCTCCAAGACCATTTGTAAGAAATTACTGGAATATCAGACATTTCCACTTGGAACATTTCTTTTCTATTTGCTCAACTCAAAAGATTACTAAAAAGGAGTTCACGTTATAATTTCACTCAATATTCCTTTCCTGTAGGCAAAAATTCAGCAGTAACTCCCAATCTATATTTTAAGTCACGGTAGAAACTGCATGGTTGCTTAGAATAACACCAGTTTCCTCACAAAATTCCTTAAAAATAACATTCCTCCCATTGCAGATGGAGGCAGAGAAATAACTCTATATAGATCGTATATAATGATATAGCGAGGTCAAAACGAAACTAAGTCATTACCCTGAGTTTTTGGTTTCATAGTGTTTTGCAAAACAAGATTACCATATAAAGGAAGTGGGTGAAGATACCTGCACGTGGATCAGGAAGCGCAAATCACCAGCGCTGTTATACATGAACAGGCTCTCATCTATTTAGCACCAGTAACATTCATATAAAGCAGCAGCAGATGGCTCAGCACACTGAAGCCACCCAGCAAGAATTCACTATCAGCCTATACCCATTTGCAGTGTATTCTGTTGCCACTCTTACTAAAGTCACAGAGAATTAAAAATACTTAGGCCAGGAGCATGTCATATTGAATACATTGACACAGTACGCTCCAAACCTGGAGAGCATGAGGATAAACTTGGACATTAACCCTGTCTCAAATCAATAATACACACTCATCGGAACAACAAATTAACTACCCAGCATTTCCTTTGAACTTGGCATCATGAATTTAAATGGCACTTGCCACACTTTTACCTTCAGAAGCCCTTCATGCTCTGAGCTTGCCTGCTCTCAGAACTGTGCAAGAGAAACAACTACTGTGTCACAACTACAGTGGGAGCTTTAACTCTTCAAAAGCATACAGTAAGTGGAAGCAAAGTGAACTTTGCACCTGATTATAAATGCTGATGCAGCTTCCTCCCTAGCCACACAACTGCTTGGTGCAGGCCAAGGAAGCAATATTCTTTACTGTTGACGTCTCAAAGATGTACATGTACAGAAACTCCAAAGTGTGAAAACTGATGCTTGAATTTCCCTTGCTCAGGAAGGCATGAGAAAATAAGCATAAAACTATTTTTTTATTAACTATTGTGAAGATTTTGATGTTATGGTGGAAACTTGGTATTAGCCATGAATAAAAACAGACCTACCTCATTTCCATTAGAAACATTATTTAGAGGGCAATGTTTCAGAACTATCAGACAGCAACTTGAGGTTTAACTGCAAGCTTTTAGTAGGAGTCTTCAGTGATCAGGAATTATTTGAGGTGGAGGTTTCATCCAGACCAGGTTTAAGTGCATCCATGTGCTATCTTCCATGAATTCATTCATTTCAGGAAAACACTTTTAATTTACACTATGTTTTGAAACACAGAGTTCTACAGTTAAATCATGCACATGTGTAAACATGCTTCATTGATCACTTTACCAGATGTGAGGTGAGGCCAGGAGGCTCAGCAGGACCAAAGGAGAAGCTATTAAGGTCCCCAAGGCATCCAGGGATATTTCATGTAGTTAGCAGCTACAGTAATAACTTGCCATGTGCCAAGTACCTGCATAAAGGCAATTAATTTCAAGTTCTTGATATGATTTAAAAGAGAATGAGGCTTGAAAGCTAAATTCTTCTGTCTGATGCTTGAAATTCTGAGGACACTTGTAAGGCAAGAAAAATGAAAACTAAAGAGATAAAGTTGCTTAAGTTTACTTTAGAATTAGTTACATACATACTTATCTCAAATTTTCTTTCCAGTTAGGATAAAAGTCTCTCCAGGTATTAAGGAAAAAGACTGAAAGAAGCTGATGCATTATTAATGCTGCATTTTCCTCAAGCTAGCCAACAAATCCCATTATGCTGACATTTGCTCAGAAAAACTACATTTCCAAAGTTGTACTGGAGCATCTCACAGAGCAATGGAAACCCTGAACTGTAGTTGAAGTGCTCCTGCGGCCAGATGCTCCTGAAAGAGGAAGAATTTTGCTCGGGACAGAGACCAGCACTCTTCTTGTTGTAAGCAAGGAACTAGTTCAGCAACAAATTCTCCTGGTGGTCCAGAAGAATATTAAAGCTTCACAAATCTTGGATTTTGTCCATTTCTTCTACAGTAGTGGATGAGTACTGAATGAGTGCATAAAAAGCTGAATCAAAGTTCAACAGGAGAACCACTCATCTAAATTAGAGCCTTTTGAAATGAGAGGAATAAAAGCTTCTTTTTTTTGTTTTTCAAGGGGTAATGATTATCTACAGCTAGTCAACACAGTCCATAGATATGTGGTCAATCAGTGGCAGAATATCAAGGGTGACTCACTCTTCTGTCCTGCTACAGAGAGACAGTTTTAAGGACAAGTCAGGGAATTACAGACTTTCATGAACCACTTCTCTCAGAGCAAAAGTTTCCTTGAACAGAAACTGACATCTACCTTCTTATATATATATATAAAAGAATATATATATTCATATATATATATATTTCTTAAGTATACTTTATTATGTTCTAGAGCCAATGGGGTTGTAACATTCAAACCCTTACGAACCTTTGTTCCTTCTCCTACATTGTTTATTTTACAGAAATATCAAGACCGATTCTCTTTTTCTGACAGGAGCTAGATCGTCTCAGGCTTACATACCACAAATCAGATACATTTAAAGTTTTGGGGAGAATAGACTTTCTGAAGTGTTCCCTTAAACTTGGAGAATAACTTGATTTAATACACCACTGTATCAGTCTCAACCTCTTCATTTCCTACCTCAGTTTATGATCAGTAAACCTCAGGGACAAGAGAATTTTATCACCCACTGGCTTGACTCAGATTCCAGCTTTACCAGCTTATAAAACACTCTGTAGAAATATGGGATTTGGACCTTTCTGGCTCGCAGTTAGGTGTTCTTCTGCTAGCTGTACACTATGCAAGAGCTTGCAATGGAAAAGGGGGCAGACTAAGTAAAGGATGTCTGAGAAAATGTTTCACTGCCACACTCCTGCTCCTTCTTATATGTCTACAAGAAGAACAGCAGGTCTGTAGCAGTGAAAGAGAAGATGCAGGAGGGTAACAGGGGAGCAATGAGATCCTCAACACCACTCTGAAAAGAAAAGCAGTTCTTTAAGGATAGAGGTCACTAACAGTGATAAATAGCTTCGTTATTTTTCCTTTCTCAAACAATATGGATAACAAACAAGTCTATACATCAGCCATGCTGTGTCATTTTGCCTTGAGATTTCACCTCCTAGGTCAATTTACAGTCGAGACTCCCTGCAAGCCCTCCTTCCACCCATCTCATTCCAAGCTCCTCTCATCTTTTCCCCCCCTTGTCCTCATTTGATACCACTTGCAGAAAGCTCCTTGCATTTCTTCCAAGTTGCTTCTGTTGGTTTAGCAAATTGAATCAGCCCAGCACTATGCCAGACAGCCATGAGGGCTGGTGTTTGGGAGGGTTCAACTGACAGTGAAGTGTAACTTCACCCTAAATCGGGTATGTGGGGGAGGAAGAGGATACAGAGGAGAGGAACTGCAAGTCTCCCAGCCCTCCAAGCAGTCTTTTCTTGTATGTCTTGTCATTTACAAAGCTGACAGGACTACAAGATGCCAACACTGGCAGGATGTTTTGAAGTAACACTTTTCATTAGGTATGATTTGTAAACTTTTCATCCTATGCCCAATATAGAATCTAGCTTACAGCAAGTAATGCAATCTAAAAATGCCATACAACAGAAATTTTAAGCAAACACCCTTCAAAGGTGCTTAGGAAGAGGAGAAACACTCTTACCATACAGAGAACCAGGTCTTGACATCAGAATGAAAAGGAAGAACAAACTTTGACTGGAAAAGGACAAGCTATGATGAAGGATGTTACTTTCAGAAGAAACAGCTGCCACCTTTAACAACAGAAGCTACTCTAAGAACCCTTTTGCACAAGCAGCAGAAGCTCATTCCCCAGGTTGAGCTACAGCATAAACAAATAAGAAATATGCACTTGCAGGCTTGTTTTTGAAGTCTTATTCCATTACTGAATACCCCTTTTTTCTCAGCAAAGGCTATGACCAGTCCCATGGCGAGTACAAACGTTAATTTTGCAAACAAGCTGACTTGGGCTCGAAGGAAGACACTGAGAACAGCTTCAAGTTCGCATGGCCACTGTGGCTCCCCGCAGTGTGAGCATGTAAATATCCTGAAAGTCTATGAAAAAAAAAAATCAAGTACACATTTTTACCCTTACATATGTGAAAAGTGCGTACTTGTCACCCGCCTCTTCTCTCGCATATTGAAAACTGCTAGCACTCGGATAAGATGCAAGAGGCTGAGTTGACATGCTGTACATTACTTGTTGAAAGAAACTTCACAGCCTGACCAAGATGTGTATGTTAAGTGAAAAAATAGAGAGATTTTCTACATGGATATTATGACAACTACTCCTTGCTTTTGTTACTAGCAAATGCACTTTCAAATGCCAAAACATTTTATGTATTATTACAGTATTACTATTTTTACACTGGGGGAAAAAAAAAAAAAGGTTATTAAGATTATATTAACATCAATAAGAAGTACTTCAGCAAAAGCTTATAACAAGGTTGTGGAAAATTTTTGTGTCACCAAAAAACTCAGCCTACTCCATTACGCATTTCCTCGCAAAGCTGCTAAAGACATTTCACCAAATTCTGAAGTTTACTAATGACTGCCGACACCAAATCTAAGAATTGGAGAACTTCTGTTTTTATGTATTCTTATAGTAATATCCTCTCCCATCAACACATACACACCATAGTCCATCAAGGATTTTTAAGACTAAGGCACTGAGTTTCCACTAAAATAGAGGTAGGACCTAAGAACTTGCAGTGTTTTTGCTTTCTTTTTTTAAATAGCCTCCAACTAATGTAATTTTGTACTTTTCCAAGTGAAAAGATAACTATTAAAATTTCCAAGATTTTTTTGGGACAGTTTTTTTTTTCTTTTTTCTTCCAAAATACTGGCAAGTCACTCTACATTGTCTAATGAGTTTGGGGTGGTTGTTTTATTTGGGAAGACAAAAGGAAGACAAGGAAGTTTTATTTGGGAAGACAAAAAGGCATTTATACCTTTCTGTAGAGGCAAGGATAGTTGAGACATTTTTTCTCCTAGTGCATGCCTAAAACATGAAGTTTAAAATACAATCAAAATCAAAAATTAATTTGTAATTAAATTTGCAGGATTTTTATTTTTTAAAGCAGTTTAAGACAATTTTAACAGGGTTTTTGTTATATTTAATGAAATAAAATTATCAGTAGGGGTAGTTTGCAGAAGAGACTCTTCTCAAATTAAGGATCAGAGAATTAAACCCAAAATATCTAACTAGTGGCCTTCGCTATATTACTTTTACTGTAAAGTATCTTTATAAAAAAATGGAAAAGAAAAAGAGACTTATTATAAAAGGCATAGAAAATTTAAACAACTGTTTGCTACTTAAAAATAAAGCAACTTTAACAATCTAAGTTTAATCCTGGAATATGAAAATATTTAAAGAAAATTTTCTGTTATAAAATTGTAATGAGTTGTAGAGAACCATCTGCACCCTCTACTGACATACACTACCAAAAATTTCTAAAATTAACAGCCATTTCCTGCTATGTTTAATTTTATCTCATACACTTCATATAACTAAACGATGAAATTAAACCACTTCCCTGTTTGCTTGGACCTTCCCCAGAATTCCTAGAAGGTGAGTTTTTGTTGTTTGTAAATCTTATAAGGCTCAATAAAATGATTGGATATATTTAGAAGTCACTTAAATGCCGACTATATTTTAACTTATATACTGATACTGACATCAAACCAATTCACATACTCAAAATGCTACTGACAGAATAAAAAATCACTCTGATCATTTAGGCAGTATTTAAAAGCTAGAGATTAGTGTTATCTAGATAAGAACTCTGAACCTGAAAAAAGTCATGCTTTTATGGTTGTAGCTGCAAAAACCTGCCAATCACAGGCTTGTATGCCACCAAAAAAAGAGAGAGAGAGAAACTACTGAGAAAATATGAAAAATAACATCAGCTATGCTGGTCAAGGCATAGGCAGCATGCACTTGGAACAGAACCACTCAAACAAGAACTACAGCAAGAGCAGGATGAGGAGCAACACAAGCTGAGTCCCTCAAGGCTCTATCACAGAACATACATCTTTTAATACCTTTATAAATGAACCAAAGGAGAAGGCTGAAAGCACTGCAGGAGGTCTGCAGATGACACCAGGGTGAGGGATGCCACCCAAGGGAGCCCACACAAGCTACAGGTTTGGGCCAACAGGAACCTTGTTGAGATCAGCGAGGACAAACACAGTGCCCTGGGACACAGCACATTCTGCATTAGTGCAAGCCCAGCATGGGGCTTCCTGGCACAAGAAATACCATGAAGAACCGGGGCAGGTCCAGGGCCACAACAATGGTCGGGGCTGGTTCATGCAGCTTAGGAGAGCTGGGGAGACTGCAGAAGCGGATGCTAAGGGTGGCAGAGGGGAGGACTCTTACTAGGGCCTTTCAGGTCTTAAGGGTCAATTACTGAAGAGACAGAGCCAGGCCCTTTACTGAGGTGCACTGCAAGGGAATGAGACACAAAGGACACTGATTAAAAGAGGGAGGGTTCTAACTTGGTGGGGGGTGGGAGGGGGGGTCTAATATTTTTATCTAAACTTTTCAGTAATAAAGTTTCAGTTTCTCTGCCCTTGGACAGTTTCACAATCTGAACAGACAGAACCCCGGTCTAAATTCATTGTTGACTCTGCTTAGAGTATAAGGCTGGAGTAGATGGCTGTCCAATGACCTAAATAAAGTTAAAACCTTATAATGTCAGAAGGTAGCTCCAAAAGGAAACTACAGTTTATATTCAGTAACATTGTTGTATTAAAGCTTACAATGATTTTCTAAAATAAAAATAACTCTAGGCAAGTATTTTTTCCTGAAAGGCTGTATCTACACAGGGCCAGGGACTGGTCAGGGGCCCTGAGGAAACCCTAAGCACCATGGCCTGACTACATCCATTCCACACAACTCTTGACCACTGACCTCTTTATGGCTCTGTATTATATTACTCCAGCCCCAAAGCTGGAATTACTGCTATTCTGGGGACTATGGATGATTTTCAATTTGAATGCCCCTAAAAAAATGCGAAGGAGAAGTCATAACCCAGCGTAAATCAATATTCACAGCACACTGAAGGTACACATGTCCTAAAAGAAAGGCCATAACCATGCTGCCCTCAAAGCTGTGTGCCATCTCACCAGACACCAATTGGCACAGGCTAAAACTGTGCTGGGGAAGGTGCTGTTAAGCGGTATTCACATTCACTTTGAGGACTCATTTTACTAAGAATTCCAGGAATAGGAAAAAAAAAAAAAAAAAAAAAAAAAAAANAAAAAAAAAAAAAAAAAAAAAAAAAAAAAAAAAAAAAAAGGACTAACCACTATCTCAGAAATGAGCACAGATCATCTCCACCAGCTTCTTCAAGTCTATAGTCAATGGTATTTAAACCATCAACTTGCTTTCTCCTCATTGCAGTATTTTCAAGAGTAAAAACTTCACATTGATTTACATACACCAAAAAAAAAGAAAAAAAAAGAAAAAAAAGGATTAGTAACTTTAAGAAGTAGTGTCTTAAAATTTTTATCATCTTTTCCATTTCTAGAAAATGATAGATATACCCATTCAAATTAATCTCAGTCCACCACAAACAACTTTGCAACCTTTGTTAAAAAAATGGAAAATGCAGGAAGCTAAATCCTGACCAATATGCTGATTTGTGCTATAGAAAAGCAACCAAATTCTAAAGCAAGAAAGACCTTATTCTCCCTTTTTAAATCAATTATATAGACATTTCCTAAAAACAAGACCTTGGCATGCACTCAGGTTTCACATAACCGTTCAGATATAAGCTTTAAACTGAGCCATATGAATTAAAACAGGAAAACACTGCTTGTTCACTGTCAACATTTTAATGACAGTAGAGTGTTCTAAAACATGTATTGAGGTGCAGAACAAAGCTAGATTAGACAGTACCTATCTCCTGATATTAACTAAATAATGATGTATTTTTGCATTTGCAGTGTAGTTAATGATTTCCCCAAAGCTCTGGGAACAAAGAATTTGAGAAGTCTTCTTGGGCTTCGTTTTAGATAAAATTGATCACCTACAAAATGTTGATTCTTCTTTAGAATCTGTTTGGTTTGGCTTTTAATTAAATACTCATTTCAGTGTTTTCAGTTGTACTATCACCTAAATACAGCTTCAAGCAAATCATTAAAATGAAAAGTATCCATGGTATCTTAACAGAATAAGGAATCTCTAAAGGTGATATTCAGATATCAATTACTTAAACAATACTCAGCCTCCTTGCCAACTAAAGATACTGAACATCACACGAAGGATATATTTACTTACAAGTCAACATAGTGTAGTAGTTACTACAAGCTTTCACAATGAATAACTCAAGAATAACACTTAAATTATAATCATTTTGGACTGAGTCATCATCCTGATTGAATATCTTACACCAGGTTAACCATAAATACCCATAGAATATGAGTATTTTGGTAAGTTTTGAGATCTCAGCAATACTCAGTTCGCCCTCAAAACGAACAATGAAAAGGAACACTGAATTGTCAGTACACAGAAGTGATCCTGTTCTTCCCATGGGCACACTGTAAAGTCACCAGGCTTTTCGGTTACACAGCTGTCATTCAGACCTTGGCTGGCACCAGCACAATAGGAAGAATGTCACTTGCTCTTTTTCTCCATAATGAAGTTTCTGCCCGAAAGCCACAGTGGCATAGTTCATTAAAAGGATCATGACAGAGACAGCTCCAGAGAGCTACAGACATTCTGCCCATCTTTCTTTGACAAAGAGTCAGAAAACGGGATTAAATTGGAAGAACTGTGGAACAGGAGCTAGGCAGGAAGAGGAAAACAACAACAACAAAAACCCACACCCGTCTTTCACTGAGCAGCTATTTCATCAAGTAATTGAGTGTTTTGTGAGAGCATCTATGTGGAGCTGATTAGAAAGATGTATTTCATGCCTCCAATACCCACTCTAACACTATTGCTCCCTTCAGCTGCTCCAGGTGTTAGGAACAGGTAATCTTCCCACAGATGCTTCCCACATTTCCAAGTGTTTTTCCAAACTTTCCAATCACATTACCCAAGACTTACACCATTGGTTAGTAAGCAAATCATCTGTCTCTTTCTAGGTAGCTCATTTGCTTACAGTTACAGCCCTAACTAGGAAATTCACAACTAAACCATGATTTTTGACCTTTCCCATCCGGAGCTACTTTACTGTGAAAGTATAAAGGAATGGCACCTTCGCAGCATTTATTGTGGTGAACAAATCCTTCTTCATCAGCAATTCAATTCCTTGGTGCAGATAAAGTAAGTTTGGGATTCTTAGCCACAAAACTAGACAATGTAAACAATATGGCAGTAAATATTCATTTTCTGTGGTATTAAGTCTAAATATTCTTTGCTTCTTGGCACTGTAGTCACAAACTGTTTCTAAGGGGATAAAAAGCCACACAGATATTGTAAGAGAGAAAATAAGAGTTGCTACATAGAGTCGCTTGCATCCAATAACATTTCAATTTCCATATGGAAATAACGGGAAATAAGATGTGCTGAATGTTAAGCACCAAGGCAACAAAAACACATTAAGATTTCATCACACGAGAACTTGGCTGTAAAATCCGTAATTTTCTTGATCTTTTTTAAGAGTTCTCATTTTCAAGAACATCAAATAGCTAACAGACCATGTATTTTACCAACCAGCTAGAGCAGACATTTGCATTAATCTGCTTCTGTTAATTAAGTGGTGGAAACGTATCTACCCTCCACCAAGAAGAGACCAAGAAGTCTCTTCTACCATCAAATTCCTCATCAACTTTATCTTTTTACATCCCATTTTAGAGGAGTTATTCTCCATGTGATTTCCATGCATAAATACCTAGGACTCGCTGTATCTTAGCTCCGAAATCAGTTCTCCAAAAGACTATTTTTCCATGTACTGCCCATTCTCTTTTTCTGCAAGTAAAGAGTTACTATCACCTTATAACATATCCAGAAGCCAATCATATAAACTTCATAATGATGATTTTTAAGAGAATCAAATTCCAAATGCAAAGAGAAATAATTTGAATTCCTATTTCTCCAAAGAGAAATAGGAATTCAAAGTCAGTCATTGTCTAAAACAGAAGTGTTAGAAGTAAAAGCAAGAGCAGAAAAGAGAACCACCAAGACTTAAAAAGAGTGCTAATCTTTTCTTCTTCCTAGAAACACCATTAGATATGGCAAAACTGAACCTTTCCAGTTAAGAGGAAAAGCCACCTTAACCTCATCATCTGCAAATCGACAACAGGATTTAAAAAAAAAAAAAAGAAAAAAAACTTTCAAGTACTAACCATTAAAAATAAATGAAAACTGGTATTCACTTCAGCAGTAATTAGCAAAAAAAAAAAATTTTTTTTTTTACCTCACACATTTAAAATCTTATACAGCTTCTGGAATGTGAAGACGAACTTGCTGAAAGTTGTTTTTTTTTCTATGAAAACTGACTTGTGTTTGAAAGGCAGACAAGGGAATGCATGCTAGCTGCATTTGTGACTAAATACTTGTCAAGTAGAGTTCCACTAGAACTATGACTACATTTTCTAATATAGCATTAGTATGATTTTAGGTATTTTTCACATCCCAGAACATTTAGTTTTTGTAACCATTGAGTATTAACAGACTATCTAGATTCTTCCCAGGAGTCAATTTATAATCAAAGTTAAAACATCAATGAGACTTGAGCTACAATACATTCACATCTGGGTAAATGCATGTATGTTTGAAAAAGAAATTAAGCAAGTTTATGAGTCCAGCCCTGAACAGCAACGTCAAGACTACTGGGATACTTCCCACAGATAATAAAGCTAACAGGAAGGAGAGAGGAAAAAAAAAAAAAGTACACAGTTAAAAAAAAAAATCTTGAGCAGCACTTTATTGTATAAGTAGTACCAAGTCTTAAGTGCTTTATTGCTCCGCCTGTGCAGTAAAGTGATTAGAGTTTAACCACAATCGTGGACTGCTTGTAGAGAACATGCCAGTAGAGACAATTTCAAACTTCAGTCCCAAATCTCTGGCAGGATTTTCAAGTGCTACCAAGTAAAACTAAAAGGATAGTCAAAAAAGTGTTAAATACTAGCGAAACGAAACCAACCATTCCCACCTCCATTCCTCAGGACACCTAGCCATCCAGCTTTTGAAGCGGCAGCTTACTGCTTCAGGAATTGTATCCATTCTTAAAAAATAAAACATTTTCTCCTAATGATTGGGATGAGGCAGGGCGAAAATAAAATCAGATCAAAGAATAGATATTTCCCCATAGAGTGAAATACTATGTCAACTATAAAGACATTTTTGACATACATGTCATTTCCTCTGGATTTCCTTTTCCTTAAGTGATTTTTTAACACTAATTGTGCTTACGTAAGTTTTACCAGTTATAGTGAGTTTGTCTCCAGTAAGAGACAGTGCTAGAGAACTACTGCAACGACAGCCTTGCAGGTATCAAAACCACAGCGGTAACTGAGGGGGGAGAAAAAGAGGGTTTGGAAGAAGCAGAGTTTAAAAGTAATAAAATCATTCATGAGCTGTTAGAAGCTGTAGCATCTACAACTGAGTATTTTGATGTAAGACAATCTAGTACTTTAGCAACTCCCACATCTTCAATTACATAGGTGGATATCTATGTTTAGATACTACATGGTCATCTCATTCTCTTAAATTGATACAAATCTTATTCAAATATGTACAAATATGGTAATAAATATTTTAAAGTGTAATAGCATGACACACACAATCACTTCTTCCACATCTCAGTCAAAAAGGGGAGATATTTCCATTTTCTCACCAAAAGATCTGAATTCTTTAGGAGTTCATATGCATTTGAAGTGCATTCACAGCATTTCAAATAGTGGTTTATATAAAGTAAACCACTTTCAAGCTAAAGACCACTTCCACACCCATCATGTAGAACAAAAATATTTTCACCTCTTTAAAGAACTTGGGTAATTGCAGGCTATGTAAACATCTGCGGAAGATGACTGCATACAAAACATTAAAAATAAATAAATGAAATTGGAAAAATAATACCCCTCACACACACATTACAAATGGCTAGAGACTGTACAATAGAGAAAAGAAAAATAATGTCCTGAACTAAATAACCTGGATAGACTTTTTTTTTTGAAGTTTGAAGAACACAAAGAAGACTTTCTTCTATGATATTAGAATAAGTTCATCAGATATAATTTTAACCTACACAAGTCACAGTGAAGAGATATCATGAACCAAAACGAACCCATTTCATGCTAGAAGTTTTGATAATAATTTTGAGCAAAAGAAGCAAAAGCTTACTGTAATTCTGTTCATTTTTATACCCTCAGCAGGACAGTAGACACTGTTATTCTAAATACAAGGATAGACAGTAGTTTAATAATTATTAAATACAGGATTAATTCATGTTTAATAGTGGAATAACCACTAAAACCATGTGACCAATGTAAGAAGTTGCCTCAAAATTAGTCAGTTCTTTTGCCTACTTAGTTAACATTACCTCTATTTTCACAAGGTGAGAAAAACATTCACTTTTTATCTACCAATAACAAAAAGAGAAAGAAGGTTAAAGAAAAGACTGCTGTGGGGGAAATTGCCCATCTTCCTTATCGACAATAAATTTTAAGCAACAAGATGACTGTTCTGTGCTGTAGGCAAAAGGATCTCGATAGAAAGACGTGGAACAGAAAGACACACACCAAGAACAGATGGCACTTAGTCTTCCGAAGACTGACAGTGAGGGGAAAAGAAAAAAAAGTTCCCATGAAAATATTCCTGAATTAAGAGGAAGGTCTTTCGGGTAACTTCGAAACAAGGTATTAGGTCAAGATGAAAGACATGCCTTCTAGTGAAAGGCAAAATTGTCAAAAGCAATCATGTGGGGTTTTTTTTGAGAACACTACTCACTTGGGGAAGGGGGGACAGGAGGGAAGGAGGAGGGAGCGAGAAAGAAAAGAAAAGAAAAAAAAAAAAAAAAGCATGTCCATAACCTGTCCTGCTGTATCTCCGATTAAGAGGCAGGAGGCTCTTGGTTAATTTCTGGCAGCGATCGCCATTTCACAGCACATTTAGCCCACACAGAATTGATCAATAATGCTACAGACATAAGACTAGACTATCCATTTACTAACCACAAGAAAATGTACTGTTCAGCAGAATCCTGCACAGTGTAACTCTGAATTTTTAAAGGCATTGTGTGTTACACAGATCTGGTTGCTCCCTTATACAGGTTACAATTGAAAGCTGAAAAGCAGCAGTCAAAATCCTTGGACCGATAAACAAGTTTGATCTTCGTACGTTGTATGAGAAAGCTAAAAACACACACACAGGAGGGCTCCAGATGCGCTCAGAAATACATAAACAAGTTTTAAGCATTACATAGCTGAGGATTAGGAGCTCACAATAGCGTTTTGTAAAGCTGATGGAGCTTCAAGTTGAAATGCATCACAGTCCATCCAACCAGTGGTTGCTCTCGTAACAATTTCCCCCCACAGAACAAGTGTAGAGATGTTCTTGCACTAGTTTCTCACGACTAATAGCAGCATTAGAAACTGAACTTTCATTGCTTTCGCGATAAAAATAACAAACTTCTGTATTAAAAAACAGTGATGTACTACAAGGCAGACAAAACACAAAGCCTTAAAAATCGCTCTGAACTCGACTCCACTTGTGCACTTAATTCTGCATGTACATCCAGATGCACACACCCCTTCCAGCGGTACAGGACAAGCTTTCGGAGCAAAAACTGTGCTGAACTAACGAAGCTTAATGAAGCTGGGGAATTCAGTACATCAAAACAAGAGATTTGAATGAAGTTAAGAATGTTCAGCTTGGTTATTCATATTGTAGAACACAAAACATGTTAATATCATCACTTATGACATTAGGTGATTAAATCCCTACAGGTGTTTCACCCAGTTTCTCTGAAACGCAAGGACTGCACACACTCCAAGTGATTATCTAGACTTTTTTTTTTTTTTTTTATAAAAGAACAACGATCAGAACAGCTCCTGCCTTCAGCAATCCCTGCCATCCCCAAACATCAGTAATCCAAAAAGGAGATTTATCCTAATTCATACTAACGAACAGTTACCTTAAGCTTTCAAGCGGGGACCTCTTCCATTTAAAGTGACAAAAGTAGGTCTTACCTGAAGAACATGAGATAAGAAAAACAGCAAACGCCAACTTAGTAGCAGCTCCCATTTTCCAATGCTGTTAAAACATTTAAGTGATTTTAAGTATCCAGTTCCTTGGGTCCTGCAAGCTGGAAAATCCCTCTTTCTACTCAAGCGAAGCAATCTATAGCAACACTGCTGAGGAGTACAATGTTCACAAAATAGTAAAATCAGATTTATTTAGACACTGACGATCTCTCTCCGGCTCCTTGCAGTGAGAATCCTGGCCCAGGGATAGATATATTTGGAACTGAGTTTCAAAACACACGTGTCATTTGGCTTCTGTACAAACGGTGGCAAAATTTAATTCATAAAAGCATGTTACGAATCCACTAAAAAAAGTCCACGATTAAGCCGCTGGATGCTTCAGGAAAGCAAAGTCTCAGCACACGCTCCAGCTCTTTCCCACATCAAGCTTCGTGATGCATCCCTCCTAGGTGCTGAGTATTGGGGAGTCGCTGAGATTAGCAAGCACTGGATTTCTGTCCTCACTCCCACTATGCGGCATGTAGTGTTTGGGGGGAAAAATACAGTCCCACTTCAGCTTCAAGCGTCACCAGCCTTTGATGAAGGGAAGGACAAGAAGTTTTGTCAGTTTCTTTAGCAAAACTACCTTAAAGAAAGCTAGCAGCTAGCTACACGTGGGCTACACTTCTTCAATAATGCTGAGGGATTCAGTGTAACCCAGAAGAGGAGAAAACAGGGAAGAAACAACAGTTTCACAACAAACAAACCTCCAACCTCCTCAAAAGTGATAAGTCTCCAGTCCTCCTCCTGCGAGTCAACGCGAGCCACGCATTCCCTGTCTCTCCGATCTCCAGGAGCCTTTTCCTTGTCAGTGTGCTCAGATGCAAGTCAGAATTTCAGATTTCCGATTCTTTTAGGAGATCATTGCCCCCCCCGCCCCCCAAAGAGACTCTATTTGGTATTTAAAGCACTGAAGAGTGACTGGAAAAAAAATAAAATAAAAGCCGTATCCAGGCGTTGGGCAGGAGGGTAATGGAAAGCGGCTCGGCGGTGAATCCTTCCTTGTCGGGTGGTTTTGGGGGGAGATCCGCTTCTTTGGCAGTGCGGAGGCTGAGGGCAGCGACACGCACACGCGGGGAGGCAGCACCTGCGCGGCACGGGCGGCGGGCTCCTCTCTCCCGGTCGAGCCTCTTCTCCTGGAGATATATATATATATATATATATATATATGTATATATATGCGTACTCCCGTCCAAACTCCTCACGGACAGATCTTTTTTCGCTGTTGTTGATGCTGTTTTCCTCTTCTTTCCGCGTCTCTACCCGCCGCGCTGCTGCTACGCGGAGAGCCTAGGCGCTCTTCCACTCGATCCAGTTCTTGCTCGGTTTAGCCGGAAGGAAAAAAGAGGCATATATGTGTGTATATATATATACATATATATATGTATATATATATACATACATATATATATATATATATGTATACGGAGCGGGTGCGCGGAGGGGAAGCGCGGCGGTCGCCGCTGCCTCGCGGCGGAGCCTCCCGCGCGGCCGCGGGGGGACACGAGCTCCGGCCCCGCTCGCCCCTAACTCTGAGCGCGGCTCCCTCGCGGCTCGGAGCTCGACGACGCCGCTGGACGCGACTCTCCCGTCTCCGCGGCGGCGGCGCGGCTGAGACCAACTTTGTCCCTCCAGGAGTGCAGCCGAGGGGCTGGCGTGGAGCGGAGGCCGAGTCCAGGCTTCCCCTCGGGGCGGCGGCGGCAGGAGGCGGCTCTAGCGTCCCCCGCGTGGTGCTGGCAGCCCCGCGCGGCCCTGCGTCCCGTGCTGCGGCGGCTGCGCCCCTGTGGTAATTTCATATCTACCCATTCACTCGGGTGGCGCGGAGAACGGAGCCAAGATGGCGGCGCCCGAGCGATTGTTTTTGTTTCCTCGCCGCCCTCCCCCCACCCTCCCCCTCCCGCCGCGGCCCCGTCGCGCGACGCCGTGCGAGCGCGCCGCC